>JAPMAE010001081.1:9454-21447 GCA_036584705.1 Rhyacophila sp. 25_7 | reverse complement strand
GCCCTCACGCTTTGCATGAGTTCGCTATGAGGCAGCTACGCCACTGAATGGTGGATAGGTTTCCATGTTTTTTGCATACAAATTAATGGATATCAATAAGAGAGAGCTAGAGACAGAGAAGAGAGTGAGCTTTAGCTCTATCTCTCTCCTTCCCTTTCTCCCTAGAAGAAAAGGAAGCTCTCTCTCTCTTTTGAGAAGAAGGAAAGTGCTCTCCCGCCTTTTATTTCTCTCTCTCCATGATTTATTATTGTTTATTGTATTTTAATTATATTTAAAAAAATCGTAACAAAGATTATTCACAATCAGACAATAGGCGAACCCGTTTCGGCACATTTGGTACGACATCGCTTTCATCACTCGAGATATCCAGATCCTTTGTAATAATGAATTTAAGCAGAAATTCTGTTAATGTTATGCAAGGGATGTAGCACCGTGTTATTTCGAAGCCGTATAAAAAGAGACTCCAATGTATATGAAAATACGTTCATATTACGATCATTTACGAATATTACCATTTAATTGTATGAATATCTCTGCCGGCTCGACATATGACTATGTACGTTACCCATCTGATATTTTTTAGGTTTTTAATATTCGATTCAACTCAAAATTAGGAATTATAAAGTAAAATCTTCATTTAATGCGATGTCTGTTATTAAACGTATAGCCAAACCTAAGACAATAAAGATTAAAAATATTGCCGTAAGCATTATAAATGTTAGGGGTACGACTTCTATAATCAAAGATTCAATTTTATATTCAATGTACATGTATAATACTAGTATTTATTTAACTTTCAGTGTCGGCAAACAAAATGAAGTGTTTTTGTGACTTAGCGCAGAGCCGGCTTTCACATCAATTAATCGTTATCTAAATAGCATAGCATGGGTTTTAAGTATTATTGTTCAGAAAACCATTACTCTGAAAGCTATTAAAATAATAAATTGTTCAATGTTAAGTACCGTAAACTTCACAATCGGAAAACAAAAATAATACTTTAATACCCGTGACGAATGCATTGTGGACTGATTGTAAGTGAGAAAGATTAAATATAGAGTATAACATTCAATTCTTTAGCTGGTGTGAAGAATAGGTATTTATGCTACAATACAAGTCCATATTATGGCTAAATTTATTTATATACAGATTTTTTGAAACGACTACTGATCACGTGACAATCGCTACTTACCGAATTTATTTAATTTGTCTGGAGTATGGACGCGCATATGCGTTAGCTCAGAATTCGCTTTGAAGACGCATATGTACGTTAATCACAAAGGGATAAAATATATTAATGCATCAATTAAACATTACACAACAATATTTTTGCATACATTGAATAAAATTAAAAATTCAAAGCTAGATTAATGAAAAAACTTTCACTCCTTCAATTGTGTAACTGTAATTAAAACACTCACTCATTGAGAGGTTAAGTCTTCGTACACCATGACGTCATAATAACATATATATGCGTCGTTTTCGAATCAGAGAATAAAAGAGTATTATTTTTATTGTATGGATAATAATCCAAAAGAAAACAAATCGATTAGCGAATAGAAGTGACAGTAATTTAAGTGTTAAAAAGCCGTGAAAGCAAAGATAGAAACTTGACGATTTCGAACTCGAATGTGTGGGCATGAACAAAGCCGTTAGTAATATTTTTATATTTATCTAACACATCCAATCGTTCTCAAATTCTTCCGAAACCGCGTAGTGTGTACCAAATTAATATGCTATTCTTCTACCTTAGAGTGCCTCTATGTTGTAATAGTATAACTGGATATCTAGGCTAGAAGCGGGCAAGCAATAGGTTGTAGTTATTCGATCACGTAAATGGAGAAAACCAAAATATACTAATATTATATAACACACTCTCAGTTCAGATTTGTAAGAGATTTGATTCCATACACCAGAAAGTATGTAAGTACACTCATACCTCGCTTTTCGGTCTAGATACGTTCTGGAAAATTTGGCCGTAAAGCGTACAGGCGTATAACGAATCAATTATTTTGATACAAACTCACACAAATTCATTTGGATCTGTTCCATTTTTTTTTATAAAATAATATAGTTTTTAGCTCATGAAGCATTTTATTCTTTTTATTTCATATAAAAATGCTTACATAAAAAAAAGTAAAAAACAATGTAATAATAAACATGAATTAAAAAATAATCATATAAATTTAAAAAAAAAACAAGAAATCGTGTGCAAATATGTATACATATGATAAAAAACATCACATAAAATGTTTAAAAACTGTTTTAATCTGATGACGAACATCAACATGAAGAATCAGTAAGCTGTAATATGCTGCCATCATCACTTCACGCAGTTGTCTTCTCCTGTTCTTCGTCGGGATCATTTTGATGAAGGATGTTCATTCTCTGCTCGAAATAAGAAAGCGCATTCGACAAGTTCTTTGCTGTTAGTTGTTGGCATATAGCAGGCTCTGGCTCTTCATTAAGTGGATCGGTTCGAAGATCAAGAAAGTCGCTAACAGTACAGCATTTCTTTTTGGCCATATAACGAAACATTGCGGGCCGTAAATCGAAAAATTGCCATAATTAAAAAGGCCGTTATAGCGAAATGCCGTATAAAGAGTGGCCATATAGCGAGGTATAGGTATATTGCATGGTCGTTTTATATGCCAAGATGCGAATATTGAAGTAATAACATCGAGTTTTGTTCTTATTTT
Organism: Rhyacophila sp. 25_7; assembly: GCA_036584705.1. NCBI lineage: Eukaryota > Metazoa > Arthropoda > Insecta > Trichoptera > Rhyacophilidae > Rhyacophila > Rhyacophila sp. 25_7. The sequence continues at coordinate 18,751 of JAPMAE010001081.1, read as the reverse complement.
TCATATGTAATTAGTAATAAACATTTACTGTAACTAGCTGACAACAAATAAAAAGATGTTGAAAGTAGAACTTGTTATTTCAAAGTTTGCCTATCCATGCTTATTATTTTTTCATAAATAAACCCATACAAGAGCGATGTGTTAAAAAACTGTGCTCGAATTTCTTATATTGCTATAAAATGCAACTTTATCGAGTTGTTTACAGATACATAATAATAATATATACGATTATTATTATTTACACCGGTTAATATGTCAGTCTATCTTTTGGCAACTGATATATATTACTAAACATTCATTATTTTGGACGATTTGACAGTTTGTCAATGATATTGAACGTTTTTGCAAAATCGTACACATTTTTCATTAAAAATGAAAACCGTAATTGAATAAAGTGCAGGTTTTTAAAAATCATATAGTTTTATCTCTAAAGCCCACCGCATGCACACGGCCACAAATGTTGGCAACTTGTGGCGACGTTTCGCTGTGGTGTATGTTTTCAATGGGTTTCGACATTGAAACCCATTTGAAAGACATTTAAAATATAATACGAGTATACCGCAGCAAAATGCTGCCACAAGTGGTCGCGTTTGTGGCCGTAAAAGAGCGAGCTGCAACAAATGTAGGCTGATTCACATCAAGGAGTTTAAATAAATGACTGTTTTTTGCTGATGCTTCGTGTATCACCCGAAATTTTACTCGTATGTTACCGATCGATGTGAATTCATATTTTCTTAATCTGTAGAAGAAGTTTTTAGTTATAATATACAAAGACTTATAGTTTCATATCATCAATCAATAATCTTGTATCTACAACGATGTATTGAATTTATTATAGTAGAAACGCAAGAAATTAAAGTGTTGTGAAAATATACAAAAGAACCTTACATTGATTTGTTACGATCCAATAGTGTCGTTATATCGATTGGTTTTTAAGTGACTTAATCCAAAATAATAATAGACTTATTTATAATTCGTACACTAAACCATCGTTGATATTACAGATTATAAAAACCGTACTTTGCCTAAAATCCAGCTTGTAAAAATGAGTAGGTAGATAGTTACATAATACGACTTCGTGTGGGCATAATTAGTTTTTAGCACTGGTTTCAAAACTTTTTTCATTCACAATTGACTAAACATTCTCAAATTTTTACGGCGTCTCAAGTTAAAGCAAAGTTATATTGAATTACTTGAATATTATAAAATAAAATATATACTAAGAAAAAATCTGTATTATTAAAATATTTAATAGAACCGGTGTGTCGTGTTAACATTTTGGGAACCACCTGAAACATTTTTTTCTCCGACAAATCTTTTTTGTATAAAACAATTATTTAAACAGACACAGCGAGCTATAGAGAATATATTTGAATATTTTAATTAGTTTTGTACATCCATCGTATTAAAAGAATGATGATTTTTATAGCAACATAATGTAAATTAATTTATCCTTGGCCTGACAATTTTAATTGGTAACTGCATAGCATACATTTGAACTGTGAACTTATTTGAAACAGAAAATTTTATGTGTATCTGCAGTTGAAATATCAATTTAATTTATTTTAGTTAGTCGCTATAATCTATCTACTCGTAAATGCGTTCACGACTCATTTTAATGGCGGCATAGCATTATTTTATGAACGATTGAAACAATGTATTGTTCACTTGTTCTAACGACAATACGTGCAGTAGCAAAATACATGTTACCTGATATTTAAATATAAAATTTAACGCTAAATACATCACTTATAAATAAGTGAATAGTTTCTTATTTTACAAGTATACTCGTAGTATTATATTTATTATAAAAGTGATTTTATGTTTAATTTACGCATTGAAAGCATATTTGTCTACTAATTCAAGAACTATACAAATATTAATTAAAAAAGTAAAGAATTATAATCAATAATCGAGAAAATGCGAGTATATTCACACAACTACGCAAATTGCAAGTACATTTATGAATAATTAATATAAAAATAAAGCGCAAATTCTTCTTCTTTTTTAGCCATATCATGATCTTTAGTCAGATGATATGGACACCACATGCTGTCTCCATAAATCCATGTCACTGGCCAGTCCTTTTGCATCCTCCCATGTTATGCTGGCATCCTGCAACTCCGCCGAATACACCTGTATATGATGTTCAGCGGTCTCTCCCGGGACGACAGAATCCGGTTGGTTTGAAGAAGAAGCATGCCCTGTTGAGATGCAATTCAGGCACTCTCAGCACATGACCAAGCCAAGTCCAACGCCTCATCTTCACTATTATTTTGATGAGAGGCTGCATGATCCGTTTCCTTATCACCTCATTTCACGTATACTCATACCACTGTACTCTAAATTCATCGTAAGCATTTATTTTCGAAGTTCACTAAACGGTTATTTTGAGACTTCGTAATGTATCATGATTCGCTACCATAGAACATCACCGTCAGTATACAAGCGTTGAAAAGGCGGCATTTAGTTAAAGCCGAGTATAACTGAGAGTCCCAGACATTTCGTTACTCAAATTACGTTACCATACTCAAATTACGAGTCAATATTCACACGATTATATAGCTTCGTTATAAATTATTTAAATAAAATTAGCGTTTTAAGTTGTAGTTTATAAATACATATGGTTTCAGTAGACCGCCATCACCAATTTGACCACAGAGCTAGCTACCCGTACTATTTGAAACCAAGCCGTACTTGATGCTTAAAAATATATTTTATACAATTTTGTTTCGTTACTAGCCGGTAGTAAAAATTTATGACTATGGAATATAGGGAATTTTGAGAATAACTCAAAGATTATCATTCCGCGGCTTTTTTTTTTGTAAAAGCATGTTGTTGAATTTTGAAAACGTTGTAATAACAAGACTGAATTAATTTTAATGTAAGTACAAACGTTGTTATCAACACATTGGATGCCAATGTAACATGATTGTATAATGGTGTAAAAAATAAATCGACTGATTTTATAGATCGAGCAAAAGACAAAACATAGTTATTAGTTTTTTCCTGATTTGATAACTATTAAGGGTGATGGTTGTTAATGATTAAAATGAAGTTTGTTTCGGTTAAACAAAAAGGTCGTTTTAATTTAAACGACAAAACTAGATTGTATGATTAAGCCTACACTGATAATGGCGGCTTTTGATCTAGCCGCATATGTTAAAATATTGCAGTGTGAAAAAATATTTTTTTCAGATAGATGGCTATAGAGAATATTAATATCAGTATTTTAAATTAATATTAATCAAAAATTTAGATTCAAATTTGAATTTATCACCAAATTTTCAATAAGACCATTAAAACAGACCAAATATTTTATTTTTGCTTTATTTGGCCACCTTTTCTATCAATAAATATTTACACAGTCAAAAATAAAACAAAATTATATTAAAAAGATTATAATCTGTAATAACTTTTAAGCTCTCTATTGGGCAACAGTATATTCCCGTAATGGGCAAAGTTAAATTTGGACGAAGTTAGCTTACTTTGGCTGAGTGAACAAAAGCTCGATATGGAGAATATTAATCACACCAAAATAATCTTTTAAAGTAGCAATAGCGAAGTTGCTATAAATCAAAATGTAAAATAGACCAAAATAATAGCATTTATAAGTATATTATTAGAGAGAACAGCGAATGCCCGACTGTTGACTTTTATGAATATTTTTTGCTTAATGTGATTGATTGGTTGTGGGACTAAGAATTTTAATGCAATATTAATTTTGGCTTGCCGCACCTTGTGTTACATGAAACACGCGACGTGAAAATGTAATTTGGGAAATCGGTGTTTCTTCAATGTTAGAATTTGGCGCCAGATAATGGAAAGTAAATTATCTGCTTAAATTAGCTGCGTGCTGTTTATAGTGGAAACGTTATTTTCATTTTGACTCGCAACAATCTTTAAGCCATTATCATGAATACAAAAATCGAAACATATTGCAAAAGGAATACTTAAATATGAAAATTTTAATCAATATTTAGGAGCTTTGGAATATTTTATCATCAGAGATTTATGTAAAGATTGATCACATTCGTTTTCTGGTAGAATACTTATGAAATACAGTTTTTTCTACTATTCTGCTCAGGTGAGTGTGTCTAATCACTGATGTAAACTTTTTGAAGAGTTTATCTTCCTTGTCGTGGATTTAATTTCTATTAAATACGATATTTAGAGAAAAAATCATTTCTTCAGCCAAATAATACAATTTCTCATCATCATGTACATTACAGTGATGACCAAATTCTTAAGTAAATTGATATTTCATGATGGGATTTTTTAAGTACGAGTATAGTCTTATATTCATTACTTAAATATAAATAGTATATCCTATATATTATAAATATGTCGAATTACTCAAAAATAAATTTATATTTATATAAAATAGATTTCAACTTACTGATTCGTTGGAACGAGGACCATTACTCTAAATTAATAGTTTTTTATGCATTTTGATGTTATCCAAAATTGTTGTTGGGATTTGTCGCTGTTACTTCAAAAAACGATATATTGTTGCTTAGCAGTCAATGAGGTAATATTTTTTTCCATTTACATAAAAGAAACATTTCTTAATAAGAGATATGAACTATCAATATTTGAATTCTCTCGATATCACGTTTTGAACGTTTTAACTATATTTAATATGAAACATTTGGGATTATAATTCGTATTAATGAGTTTTTGTTGATTTCAACACATTCATAGATGGTGGAAACTTTTTCAAGTTTCAAGTAAATGACGAAAAAGTGTTGCCATTTATTTTGATTTTTGAAATTTAGTTCTGAACAGAGTGGTTTTTGCAAGTGACATGAATTTTCAGAATGATTTTTTAAAGAAATAGAACATAATTATAAACTTTCACCCGGCTGATTTAATAGATTTTAAGTTAATGAAGAAGATAGCATTCATATATAATTTTCATAAAAAAATCGTCTATAATGCTTTTTACAACTCGACGACTCAAATAATGAATACGTATTTCATACGCCAGAATTTATTTTTGAATATATGTTTCATTCAATTTGTATTTGAAGGCAAAAATACACTCTTATATTTAAGCAAGAAGGATAATTAAATTTAATAAACTTTCATTCGTAAATATAACAATAAATTAGGAATCTCTATATTATAAAAACTCATGATTTTTTCCGGAGTGAGTAGTGTAATGTGTAGGTATTCCGTAATGTCTTAGCATTTTTAAATTTTTATCTTCGCAAATTTATTCGTATTCATTTTTTGATACTAATGGTTTCTTGTAAAAGGTACTACACAGTAAAACTATTAAGTCAAAATTAAACCGAATATAGAATACATATCGACAACAGTCCTGCCTTAGATTGGTTAGATAGTATTGGTTACCACGCAGTGTTTCTAGCCAATGACTGTGGTGAGGTTAAAGTCATCAAATAAATATAAGCCCATTAACAAACAAGTTAAATAATTTATTAACGATTCTCACAAATGTCAAATAACATTCAATATAATTTAGAGTTACTAAAATAACAATACAAAATAAATAATAACCATAATGGCTACAAAACTTCCTATAAATGAACACAGTGAAAATATTGAACGTGAAAAATAAAGTTAACACGCAAAACTATTATCAACTTGTTGAGAATTTATGAATGTGGAAATAAATTACTTCTGATTCATTTTTCAGATTACACTTCGTTATCGCTATAAAAAGTTTTTACTAAATTTATGCTATTATAATGTATTGCGATTATAGCTCTGTTAAATACATATTATTTTTTTAATATATAAAAAAAAAAAACTTAAATACCACCAAAAATAGCTATTTTAGCAAAACGTCTTTGTTAGCTCTTGACGTATGTACCTAGGTTAATTATTTCTTTGCAGTTTATACAGGTGCGAAAAATATTAATATTTGTGCTACTTTAAAAAGCAAATAGTCGTGAAATTCCGTAAATATTATTTTTAACATAAGCTATAAAACTCCGCCACACGTTGTTAAAGATAGGTACATAAACGATTGACTTGTTATAAACAACATTGTAATTTTAGCAGAGTAATTTTAGTCATATATTTGGACTGCTGGAGATGCGTGCGTACGAGTAAATACCGTGAAAAAATTATGATACCACACACAAGGCCGGTGATTGCCAAGCAATTTTTGCGGGTCTCTGAGTAATCCACATAATATTTTCAAATATATGGGCGAACCCCTAAGTAATATTTCCATCATTTCATTAAATATTCATTATGTTTTATGGTCAGCTATGGGAATTAACCCGCCCACTAAAAACAAGGGATTCACAACTAGACAATATGTTCACTGTGCCATCGTGGACAAAATGTATAATGATAATATGGAAACATTTGTGTTATAAAAGATATATATGAAACTCATTGTTAGTTCATTTTTATGACTAAAGTATCCACACCTCTATATGAGTATATTTATTACCATGGAGGTTAAACTTATTCGCTAATCAAGGTATTATTCCAATTTTAATCCAGTTAAGCCAATTATAATGTACGTATATTACAGGATACATAAATTTAGTATTTTATTATCATTTACGAGAGTGAGTTAAAAATTGTTCGTACTTCAAACATTTTTAAACGTCTATTGGCTGCAATACTGTATCAATGTTTACAGTTCAATGTTATTATATCGGTAATCACAATAATTTATATATTTGTAACTGGTCTTGTAAGTTGCAGGAAAATAGACCAGCGAATAGCTTAAGAATTAAGTCGCACAGTAGTGTGATGAGTGGATAGACGGATCGTAAGAAAGTCGTATAAATGTTACATATGGAAAATGAGCCGGACGCCCCTCAGGTTCAAAGCTGAATACATCCTTAAGAGTACCTGTGAGATGGTTCTATTGAATAAACGAGTGACAGTGTGTTATTTGGCAATTATTAACAAATCAGTCATAGCCTCTGCCTATGAAATAGTCCGCGACGTAATCAAATAAAGAATGTCCGAGATGGGAATACAGTTATCGACCTTCTAGGCTTAGGCATCTCTCGATTCTTTTTCCAGTCGAAACTCATCTTTTATGTGTCTTTCATAATATTATATGCACACACACGAGCGCGGTTTAACGATTGAGGTGCTACATACTGAAGTTTCTTCAAATATTTTTAGAGAGTTTTAGATTTATCGCGCCTGACGTAACGCAATCCTCACATAAGACATTAAATATGCTGAGACCGAATTGCTTGAAGACCTCTACATTGTTAAAAAATCATTAGTTATCTTTAACGAACTCAAGAACTCTTCATATTATTTTAATTCATATATGACGTTTTTGTTTCTTCGCAAGATTCAAAGTTTTACGACAATATATGTAGAACTCTACATTTCACGAAGTAGTTTCGTTTTTTTTTAAAGAATTTTGGACCTGAATTGAGGCAGAGAACACAGCGTTTTCACTTTCAGTTTAAAAACTACATGTTCACCACAAAAAAGGAGAAAGAGAGTGTAGATAATTTATGACCCACTCTAGTATAAAGCTTTAAACTAAAATGCACACCTTAACATAAAAGTAACGAACCGTTAAATTCATATTATCAGATAAGCTAATATTGATTTATCATAAAATAAATTGCTTGCGTTAATTATTTCAAAGCAATTTAACTGAACGGCCTGTTAAAAATATTACTCACTAAAAGCCTTAATACGACTTTGCATTAAAATAAAAAATCAATATTTTCTTTGATTAATAGTCTACATACTAGTTTGTATGGAGCTTTCTTGGCAAACGTATTTTTACACAACGCAGTATTAAATTTATAAAATGTCTTGATAGTGGTACTTTATTCAACCAATAAATGTATTAATGGAAGTTTTATTTTTGTATCTTTATACATTAAGCTCAAAATATTAAATAAATGTTTGAATTTCAGAGTTATAAGCGTAGTTTTTGGATTAAAATCCAATATATTTTTGATTAAATATGTTGACCAAAAATCATGTCATAATTATTTACTAAATGATGTTCTCTCTTTTACCAGGCTTTGATCGCGATATTCGTATTTCTTGCTGTTTTATTACTATTGTAAATAAATATAATATATTGCATTTTTTTAATCAACTCTAGATTTCTGAATAAGTATATTGTATCCCTAAATTTTCTTTTTTCTTCTATCATAACTGCTTCAAAACAAAGCATATGGATATTTAGAATATGAACATTGTTTTGACAGTTATTTTGCGAGTAAAATTTGTCAGCTTATCCAATTTGGTCTATGCCCTGGTTTAAAAAGTACATAAAAACCTATACATTTTTTGTCTACTACGGGATTTTAACCCATGACAAAGCTTGCAAGTCAGATGTGCCATCCACTCACATAGGAGGGCAAACTTCAACTTCGTAAACCTCAGTAACTTTGAAGAAATCAATAATTTTACATATTGTTTGTTTTATTTTGCAAGAATTTCAGTATTTATCTCTGCATTCTATGATAAACGATAGTATTTCTTTCAGTTTTAAATTTTAGTATGTAAATACAATCGACTTCAATGATGTTTTACAATTTTTAGATGAGATCGAATAATATGCGATACAACAATTTCATATAAAAGCATTTATCCCACAATATACTCGTATGAATTAATCACGATATATGTTTATTGAAATGTGAAGACCCTCATTAAAAATAGGTATTTCTAATGCAACAATCAAAATTACGAAAATATATTTTGACGGCATAGTTTTAATAAAACTCACGTAAACCTAGTTCAAAGCTATACATTTATTCTATATGTATTAACTTATGCGTCAACGATTCTATAGCTAGCCTTTTTGGTTATAAATAATATTGCCTAGACAAAGGGCACGGGTTTATAAAACAAACACGCCATTGACACTAAAATAGGTAAACAACTAACCTATAAAATTTTCCGGAAAGTCGAACACGTTTCCAAGAAAATGATAGATATCGTGTTGAAAGGGCAGCAAAACAATCTTATCGATTCACGCGGCTGACAACAGTTAAAACAAAAGCACAATGCACCATATGTGATTTATTTTCGCTTAAAAATAGTTTTCAATAATTATTTTATAACAATATATTCTTCATCGTTTATCTAACGATATAAACTAAGTGTATTAAAATATTTATTGTCGATTTACTTTTAAAGGCATAAACAAATAAACAGTAAATTTGTTAGCTCTAGTGTTTCTTTTGTAATATAACATATAGATCATCACACTTAATTTCTTCTCAGAATAGAATTAGAGGCTTTAATATAAAGATCAATTAAGAATACAACTCGTGTGTTGGATTATAATTTTCGTAAGTAAAAATGTTGTACTTA
>JAPMAE010001075.1:3477-21484 GCA_036584705.1 Rhyacophila sp. 25_7 | reverse complement strand
CGGCCATCAATGATCGAACCCGTGATGATGCAACATATGCATCAGCGGCCACGAAAGTGTTAATACTATAAAATCAGCAATATTTGAAAATAATGACATCTGTTTATATATATCAATAAGTAGTAATGAAATGCAAAGGGCTAATAATGTATTTAAAATTAAAATATGCTCATAGATGGCAATATCAACATTATTAAATTAATTTATGTCGATAGAATTTAGTTTATAATGTATTCATATTTTTCTTTTGCCCGATTACATTTTATTTAGTAATGGCTCATGATTAATTTTTTTCCGAGTATCTAAAATGAACATTAAAAACACAAATTCCTTATCAATCTAAAATTCATAAAATATATATCTATGGTACGGCAACCAGTATTAATTGGTTTCTTAAATTGCGCGTCCAAGCGGTGGGCCGTGTGGTAGATTTTTTAATTTGTTCAAAATAATTGTGAAGTATAAATTGTATATGTATTATGATTGCTATCGTTATTTTATCGCCAACTATATTTTCTGGCAAAATAATATGATGACATCCGTTGAAAAGATGAGACACTGAAACATTTACACTCTTTTTCATTCGTACAACTATTGCACGAAAATACAAAATCGACAACAATGCTTCCCTCATTCATTGTTAACAATTGCCTTATTGAAGAGAATACTCTAAAAATATATTAGTAATTAATAAAATCGTTTCGTCTTTCATGGAAAACGAAAATTTCAAGTTTGAGACCAATCGGAACGACTAATGCTTTCCATAGAGTTATGACAATGGCTTACATACTACAAAAAGCTATCGCGAATTACGCTGCGGACAGGATTCGAACCTGCGCGGGCAGAACCCAATGGATTTCAAGTCCATCTCCTTAACCACTCGGACACCGCAGCATCACTAAATAAGGCAGATTGTAATTTTAAAAATCATATATTCCGTCATCTACAACAGTTTTCAATTTTGTATAAGAACAATGTATCATTTTATTTTCATAGATGGCAGAGTACATCAGTTATCTATTTTTATTTCATTTGACAAAATTGATTCTATACAATACAGCCAACATTTCAATCAATGCATACTTATTTTGTTGTTGTGTTGGGAAACCAAATGAAATACATACTCCATACGCATTAATCATTCTAAAATAGGTTGTACTGACATTATTCTATCCCTATAATATTATGTAATTTAGTTATCAGCCAAACATATTTTCTTTAAATAATACAGTTATAAATCCTGGAAAAAATGTTTTCTCAAATAAATCTATTATCAGAAAATAGTGTTAAATGAAATCAGTTCAATTCAGATTGAGAATTTAACGAAATAATGCTTAAAAACTACTCATATGTTAGTTATATCAGGTGCATACGTGAATTGATAAAATTTTACCCCAATGAATAGATGTAATTATTGATAAAACAATCCGTAGGGCATTTATGTAATTTAATCAGATTAAAAATAAATATATCTTGCCTTCACAATTCCATGAATATAGATATTACTTTATTTAACTTGTATTAATCTTTTATAATCATAATAATGTTGCGGCGTGAATTTGTAAATTTTGCCTACACACGTCGTCACAACTTCAAAGGGTAGTAGAACGCACTCCCACAAGTTCCAGCTGTCTATCCGTTGACGTCAGAATGACGTCATCCGAGACCCCGTGACGTAATATTCATGTTTATGTATTTGAGTGTGTGTGTTGGCAAATCGGCACCACCCTGCTCTGTATGGATTCATAGAAATATGTTAAGGTTTAACAGCAAGATTTTTCTAACATAGTTAATTTTCAACAAATTGTAGTTCAATATAATATGTTGCAGTACCTCACTAATTCATTAATTAACTTCTTTGCTTAAGATTATTTTGAATTAGTGTAAATGACACATTTGCATTAAATAGAACTAAGCTGAGTAATATAAATATTGATTACACGGTATTTTATTCGTATTGCGTCATGTATGAAATAAATATTCCAATCCTTGGGAACTAAACTGTTTACTAATTATGAGTAATTTACAAAATTTTAAATTTAATTTGTATATTGTATTATAAAAATGTTATGGAAATAAAAACAAAAATTCCTTCGAGCCGGATTTGAACCAGCGACCTATGGATGCCCATGATCATGATAACTCTACAGTCCACCGCTCTACCAACTGAGCTATCGAAGGTTGTGTTGTCGGTTCATTTATATCATATAATAGTCAACGTAATGTTTACACATTGTTTTAAAAAAAAAAATGTATTATCATTATAAGCTCAACTAAGACGTTTATTAGTGATGCATTTAAAATTTCTAACGGTTAAAAAAAGTAAAAGAAAATTCTGTAGTTTCAATATTCGTTTATTTTTAACTCTCATAATTCAAATATTAGTTTCCAGATTATTGCTGTTCTGGGTTCACAATTTAAGATAGTGTGGTGCAGTGTTTCACATTTACTCGAAATAAATTAATGCATAGTCAAACATACGATTTTCTTATCATTATGTTTAAACTTTCTACCATTATAATGGTGTCTTCGGTTAGCACGTTACTATAGTATAACGAGTATTGGCGAATAGACAATTAGAATATATATTTTTTGAATTGATATAAAAAGTTTTTGCAATGCCATGGTTATTATCAAATTTAATAAAATATATAATCGAGATAACTACTTGCCGAACCACGTTTTTTTAAATGATTCACGTTCCTCCGTAAATAAAAATATTGTGATTAAGAGCATAAAAAAATTATGAAATTAAAATACTACGATTATGTTATGTCATTTGTCGTCTGGAATTTGTCTTGCATTAAATTAACTCGAAAGAAAAATAAAATGAAACGTATATTTCTACAATAGCAAAATATTTCTGGCGAGACTTTATTTTTTTCAGATTTCGTTGTATTCGTAAAATGGTGTATATGAAAACATTTGAGAACAACTAACATCAATTTAAGTTATCGATCTTTCCGATTCAAGGAATTTTCAATTTCGAATCATGAAACCAGTTTGACAATACGGTGGCCTACTCTAACGCTATATATTGTAGTAGACCTAAATCAAATATTATTTTGTTAAAAATAATCTAGCCTACATTTTATATGACCAAACACTCAAATTACGCCTAAACTTAAAAATATACGTTTTTATATATAAATAGTACGCCTAAAAGCGAATCTTATTTCTTATTTCGCAAGGTCAGTAAGTTTTTTTTTGGTTTTCCATTGCAAAATCCAAAATCGTCAAATCGCTCATAATATTTAAAAGAATCACTAACACTTTTTTTTATTGATGAATGTTTATTTTTATTCTGGACAGGACTTCATGTTTTATTAACGTTTTAAAAAAAATATAATAACGTAAATGACGCCACTGAGTTTGAATATGCACAAAATATATTATAGAAAACTTGTCATAAAATGTGTTTTACACATTATGATCATTGGTTTTTATTTTGCCTTTTAGTATTAAGAGAGATTATATATTAAATATTTAAATAAATAACAAGCAAAAACCTTTTACAATTTTCTTGGCGGCGTTAGCGTAAATTATTAATTATTTTAATAATCTTATTGACAGGTACAGTAAAATTAACTTTTTCGGCGGTTTAAAAGCCTTTCTTGTCCTAGACACGCTTGCGCGTAAACGAATATCGACCGACAATACACGAATGTATATATACAACAAAGAACAATATCCCGCCAAGCTTTCATCGATGGAACGTTTTTATAACCTTTGTTATAGTTCTGCGATTTCAGTATGTCAAATAAAACAATCTAGAAAATGAAAATGCCATTTTAGTTCAAGAACGTTCGCAGCAGCAATCGTTTCTGGCACGGCGTTTCCCCCCTATATATGAATTCTGACTTGTTATACTTTTAGTAAAGACGATAGTGAAAACACCTAATGAAACTACAAATAAGAAAGAATAACGGTATGCAATAACGCTTCATTTTTAAAATACAAAATAGATGACTCTCAGGAAATTTGTCCTATTGTGTTGCAAGTTCATTTGTTATAAGAAGGGAGTGATATTGGATCTATAATATTTTCTTATCTTATGACGAAGATCACAACACGCTTTGAAGCCAACTGCGGAAATTATAGATTGATGATATTACTCGAGCAATCACGATCACTTGAGATGTATATCCCTTATAATTATTTTTTCTTCTATCGATCCTTAAAGGAAAGCTAAAAAACTGATATAATAACACAGTTTTTAAGCAGATTTTTACAAATATTATACTGTATTTAAAAATCAATCAGTTTCGTCTGTTACGACAGTCAAGTAAAACATGTTTTAATATACGAAACCGATCTTCTTTCTTAAAAATACTTTCTGTAAAAAATAGTATAAAGATTACATAAGCAATTTATACTTAGATAAATCAAATAATGAAATAAGCGACATGGTGATTTATTATACAGAAAAAATACTTACTAGAATATTTACTAGAGAAAACTAAATATTTTTAAGGTTTTACTCATTGTATGGACTTATATAGAATTTATTTTAGAATGTGGTACAGAACGTGGTGTATAAGATGTTATAGCTAATTAATGTTAATAACTCAAAATGAATGACTTATTTTTTAATTTGAAGAATGAAGATTGGAAATATGTGCATCCTGTAAGATGCACTACGTTTCAAATTTAAATCTGGTATCATATATGGTATATTCTACACAATATTGATAATGAATATTCTTAACAATATGATAGCTACGAATTTCGGGCCCTCATACAAAAGCTATCGAAGGATCATTCAGTTCAGTACCCCATAAAATATATATGTTTTGGTCAATCGGCAAATAAAATTCCGTGAGGGCCCACTCCCATCCCAATTAAATTATTTTAGTTTCCCCTTCATTGATAGCTCTCGTGAAAACTTTACAAAAAGCCCACCAATTGGCATTAGTAATATTGAGTATCTAGTGACTTAGAGCTCTTAGCGCGCAGGGCCCTTGTGATTTGCATGTTTTCGCTTTATGGTAAGTACGCCACTGACTCTTAAAACCGTAGTAGTGCGTAAGATAAAGTAAACATGTTTTCTTATTAATTTTAAGAAAAGAAATATAATTTTAAATTCGAATTCGAGATAGATCGTCCATATATGTACAATAATTTCTACGAGAGACAACACACACAAAAATAACGTAAATATTATTGACAAAACTATGAGAAAAACGTTTAAAAGTATGATAAAAATTGAAATGTTTTTTTTCAACAAATTCTCAGTATTTGGACGAAGTTTTGAATCAAGTCTACATCCTGAAAATTGAGGCGCCTCAATAATCCAAGATAAAACAGTTCATAAGGCGTCAGTCGTTTACGCAAGTTTAGCAACTGCAATGTTAGATTATAGAAGGAAGACAAAGATGTATGAAAGTTCCAAATCTAGATACGTATCATAAGTTTACTCCAACTCAAATATTTACCGCCAAAACTGAAATCTCATTTACTCGCAAGACGTTCTACACAGAACTAATTACTAATACTGTTATTAGTTATATTTAAGTTTCTTATCACAGCGTTATGTCTGTTAAGTACAAATATTATTATATTCAACCCTAGTTTAACATGTTGCTTTTGAAATTGATTTGGTATTAGGATCCGCAACCGGCAGCACAACTATCATTTCTGTTTCTAGCTTCTCATCTAAATTTATTTACACATAAACTTTTGGCATTACAAATAATTTTGTCTTCTCATATTTTAACATATAACTCTAATTTCCTTTCAATACGTATAAATCTTTCACATACTCATTTTTTATGGAAGGTGCCGCGTGCTGAGAGACTGTTAAAATTTCTTCAATTACTTTTTTGAGTGGTCGAAATCTGCCACACCTAATAATGTAACTCGTATATCCATGGTTTCTCGTTCTATATCGACCCTGTTTAGATAAAAGGGAGTAACGCTCAGTTTTTTGAAAAGTGATTTTATTTGAGAATCGCAATGTACACAACTAAATACACGTTCAATCAAGAATAATTAAGCCAAACATGCCGAATTATTATCGAAATTTAGCTTTAGATTTTGTAAAAAGGACTATCTACTAAGTTCGTATGGAAAGTATAAAACGTAAATTTGAATGATTTTTCTTTAATAAGTTTCTTAACTTTCTTTCATGAAAACAAAACACCAATTTGTTAGTCATCACGCACTTTAAGTATGCGTTAATGTGAGATTGACAAAAACTTCTGAAAACACGTTTATCGTGCCTCTTGTAAAATTTGTTTCGTGAGGGTTACTCCGTATTACCTAAACACGGTTGATATTATTATTATATTAAGATATTAACTACATTAGGAACAAATACTTATTTTATTGAAACAATGTCTTATTTTATTGGAACAGTGTCTTATTTTATTGGAATAAGTATTATTTTTATGTTCGAATATGTAGTCTTTAGATCGCATTTTAAAAAACACAATTAAATAATTGTGGTGATTCCACTATACTATGAGAAATAGTTTCATAATTCAACATGGCTTGAGAAATAGGAATTGGAAAATCCTTCATATAATTGGTACGGCACGCAATGAGAGTTTCGAATATTAACTGGATATTCTGATATAATATATTTTTTGACATTTGCCACAAATTTGTTGAAGTGGAATAAGTTCATTTTGGAAATATATTACACACGTATGTGAGTTGTATTGGAACAGTCTGCGGCCAATAAAAGAAATATATATGTAAAGTATACTTGTTAAGATGTGAATTAGATCGAATGATAATAAATCTCGATTATTTTTACTAACTAATAAGATGAATTGTCTCTTTCGGCTTTAAAACGTGACATTTTTTTTAAATCTAAAAGATGCACTTTACAGAAAATCACAATAATATGCCATCATAAGCAAAGAGAGTTGATAGTATCCATTTATTCCTTTTTTTTTGGAAATTGTACAATTATAACCTTTGTTTCTCATTACAGCAACTGACGTCTATTATGAAAATGCAACATTAGATTTATAGAGTTTTATAGATCAAAAATTTTCAATATTCTAGTTCTGAATTATAATAGTTTTATTTTCTTATAGTCATAAAGTTAATGCATATCTTCATACTGCTGTCACATCTGAAAATTAAAATAATCTAAATAATGAGAATATGAAAAGTTGAATGCAGGCGACTGTCGATTTTACTCCACGTTGACCGTTATGAAAGGAATTAGCGGCCATTTTACAAAATAATAATGCTGTTTCATTATAATTATAATAATATGACAACCGCATAAACTATCTACGACTCTACATAACCTCAACAGCGCCAATTTTCCTACGCGTGGGAAAGCGGGGTGGGAATTTTCGTCAGCAAGCGAAAACAAACGTGCGGCCCGATTACGCAGGCGCACCCCCGAGTTTTCCGCAAACGCGGTGCGAGGGCGCAGATGCTCGCCTGCATTGCTGCCTATACTCCGGCACTCCGTCAGTCGCCAGTGTACTTCCTGAGGGAACAAACTGCCCCCATGTTTTGGCGGGACGTGTTGTTTGGTATACGAATATGAATTAGTGGGGGTACGCCAAGCTCCTCGGAGCGGGTCTTTTGTCCGTCGGCGTGCTCAGTAATTAAGTGCGATTGTCACATTTCATAAATGGCGAGCGATATGTGTGATGTGAATAAACACGTGATATGATTTTGCGTAGCTGTCAGTGGTCCTGAAGTACGTGCGTCTGGCGATTTTTGTCTTCCACAATGAAATGACGTGATTCGCTCTGTGAAGGTCAAATTTAACTCGCACACTTTTGGTGCATTTGTCTTTCAGGTAAAATTTATTTCTAAAAAGATTTTTTTTTTTTTGAAACGGTTCTCTTGTCACAACATAGCGCGACAGTATACATAACGCGAAGTGTGTCCTTTTTTAATTGCGGATGTCATGCGACAAATCTCGCGGGCTTAATCTCTGCACTCAACGGGCCATTAATTTCTACAACAATGGAAACTGCCTTAGGGCTCTTGATTTAATTGTATTGTCAAAAAAATATATACATATTAAATTTCATGATTATTACTAATTTATAGGATTTTTTTTACAAATATATGAAAAAGAATAAATTAGATTTTTTTTACAATTTAAATAAATTATTGAAAACTCTAATACCTGAAATTATACAATTTAAAATCTGGAATTAAAATGTAAAATATATGAAAAAAATGGAATGTATATATTTATGATGCAATCATCTCTGGATTATTGCACATACAACTGGTCAAAATACGAGTAGAAGAAATAATCTTCTAAAAGTGTTCATAAATAATAATGTAAGTACATACTCAGAATTTAAGTTTCTGTTAGCGATTTTATTTTTGTAATCCTACCACTATAATAAACTCTATATAGAAATCATTTTCGTATCTTACATGAACTATACTTTGTAAACTTATATTACTAAATAACTGGATTAACACGAATAGAGAATTTCCTGATACTGCGAGTAGTATAATATATACTTTGTTAGTCGCATCATTGTAACTTTAAGATTATTTTTTATTGAATAACAAAGAATATATCGTCAGTATACTGACAAGAGAAGGAATCAAAAAAATACTGTTTTGACCTAATAATGCAGTTTTGTAAATTTTCGCACGTTCTGGTGAAACAATCTTAGCCATATTTCTTGTACTTTTTCTGTAATATTAAAATGTCACTACCTGTCAATATTGAATATTTTATTACTGCCAAAACACATTAAGCCGACTAAGGATTATTTGACTGATCAGATTAAGTTTTTCTAGGTATATTCTAATTCTAGAAAAAAATGTCAACAAGACTTACAATCCCAGTTGCCTTAGCATTATCATTAAATGTACGAGTATATAAGTGACTCATGTTTTAAAAATCAATTTTCTCAAAACGGTCTTTTTTGACTTATCACCTTCTGCCAGTATACCGACGATGTATACGTTAAAATAAGTTTTTGTAGTCACTGAGATAAAATTTTATGTAGTATTTTAATATACTTTGGATCATATTAAAGTCTGTATATAGTATATTTAAAAAAAATGAAAATATTTTGTTTTCAATTCAAATTTTGATTAGATATACAAATGTCACAAAAATAAATGTTTCATTTATAGATAATACGCATGCGTTGCAAAACAGTGACATATTTGATAAATAATAATATTAAATATTAAAAACAAGGTCAGCATATATAAAAATATTAAAAAGTATAGCATATATTAAGTAAATATATATTACTTGTTATTTTTTCAATCGAATTGAAACAATAACACGAATTTTTACGAATACATACACGAAGTATTTCATATATTTATTATGAAAAATCGTTACCGTATTGTACGACACTTGAAAATGTCGTGTCAGATGAAATTGGTCTTGATTTTTTTATAAATATATTTGTGAAAAATCTATGTAAAAAAACTATGTGACTATTTCAATGTAAGTGTATATAACTATTATTTACAAATATTTTTCATGAAATAATAACTTACTTTCCCAAACACGCCAAAAAGTAAAAAAGGCTCTATGAGTTGATTACGCTTCACCATATTTGACTGTGTTGTTCATATTGCAAAAAGATCAAAACATAGAATTGGGTCTTGGTGTATTGGTCCGTTGACAGCATACGAGTACATCATGGGTCTAAGGGTCTTCTTGTGTCTGGCAATGTTTCTACGTGTTATCATATTAACTTACCGTGCATAATATTGTGATGCATGATAACATAATGAAAAAATTGCTAATGCTTATATTGTAAATTTATAGCTTAACGTAATAAAAAAGCAATGAAACGAAACGAAACTCACAAAATGTACACGACCAGTATATACGACTACTGTACACTCCGATGTTATTCTGAGGAAAAATACAGTAAATCCAAGAAAATATTATAGTTGTACAGTTGCTAGGGGTGGAAAAAAGTAAACTTATTGCGGATAACATGACATTAAATTTATCGGCTTGACCGCAGTCGCGATTGAAAATTTTATATTTCCGA
The DNA here is from genome assembly GCA_036584705.1 of Rhyacophila sp. 25_7. Lineage (NCBI taxonomy): Eukaryota > Metazoa > Arthropoda > Insecta > Trichoptera > Rhyacophilidae > Rhyacophila > Rhyacophila sp. 25_7. The sequence continues at coordinate 11,516 of JAPMAE010001075.1, read as the reverse complement.
CTAAACCAGAGGTGAGTCACTCGTCTACATGTTTTTATCAACAGTTTTCATCGGTAACTTTATATTTCCAAAGTGATCGAAGAATTTTACTCATTCCCTGTAGATATACGTTTTTATAATTAGGAGAAAAATGTTTTTTGTTAAGCTACACGTAAAAAAAATATTAATTAAATTCAAATACTACATGTATGTATAATATTAACCAACTCTAATCGATAGTATAAAATGTATTGTTTCGTATTCGTCTTTTATGGCGCATCACAAGATTAAAGAACAATATATATTTCTGTTGCTTTCTGGCGTATTTTAATAATATATAAGGTATACATTTTTTGATGGATGTAGTTTTGTACTGACCCAAAATAAGAGATATGTAGTATATAAGATTGATTAGGTGTACCGAATGACTATTACATTATTTGTTTTTCTTCCATGTCATATAAAAATATGTGTCATAAACACGATGAATTCTGAAATAACGAAAATTTCAGTATAATATTTTGTTTCGGTAGAGCAATTGAAACGCTTATACAAATTTAACGAATCAAAATCTCGATTTAACGAACTAAGCATTTTGGTATAACGTATTCAGCATGTATTAGTATTGTGTATAAATTAATTTCTCTACTGTCAATTCTTGGTGAAAAAATATTATATTAAAATAATAACAGGATTGATATACATTTATCCACTAATATATATATTTTTTATTAATCAAGATCAGTATCGTCTCTTACAGTATTTTCAGCTGTTTAGTTGAAAGTGTTGTAACAAACGAAACCGGTCTTGATGTTGATACATAAGAACTCTTATTATTTGAAGATATCGTTTATGTTTTTAAATACTCGTATAGTATGAAGAGGCAACTGTCGTACATTCAACCGGAGCATATGGATCTTCACAATGCGAAGATTTTTTCTGACAGATTTTTTTGTGTGGTAATAATTGTCAATTATTAGTTCAACCAGTTTGGTTCATGTCTTGCATTTAAATGCACATGAAAAATCATGGGCATTTTTTTTCCACTTACGAGGTTTGAATTCGTGACCTTCGGCTCGTAAGTCAGGTGCGCTATTCACTCACCTACGAGGGTGACTTTTTTAAGTTCAGGATAACGAAGTGTTTATTTAATGAATTCTCTATATACAGATTTATCACAGGTGAGGAAAAAAACATTTCATTCGTGAAAGTGTCAGGAAGGCGACTGCACATAATCGTGGTTGCATGTATTGACAGGTCAGTGGTGGGTCCTCAAAAAAGCTGTAACCAAATTTAGCCTGTACGAGTATAATAAAAATGACGGAACTTAATTTATCATTGTATTTTTCTATTAAATTAGTAAAATAATTGATCTCGCTTGTAGGATTGTTAGATTCTGCTTAGCGGTTGATTAATTATCTGATAGGTTAATTTGATCTTGTAATATTTAAATAAAATTAGTGTTTCCAAAGATTAATATAACGCATAAATACATACGGTGAAACTTCACAAATAAGACTTTCAATACGACTCGAATCTTTATTCTACACACATCGCTTTGGTGGAGGTGTTGCTGTTATTGCTTCAAAAGGAATAAATGTTTAAGGATCTTATCGAATTTAAAGCGTTTTTTATTTGTTTCTATTTTATACTGTTCACGTTTACTTGTTATCATCGGCATCTAAAATAGTAAATGAAATTCGTCGATAATAGTGTATGTACGAAAATAATTACAAAATGGAGTTAGCATAAATGATGGAAAATAAAATACTTCATTTACTAGATCAATACGCCTGCGATACAGTTTAAGCGAAGCCATCGACAGAAGTGAGTGTTGTTCTCTTGTTCATTATATCATATTAGTATCGGCTCAGTACAATCTAGGACTAAAGCTCTCTTTTGTTTCAGGATCTGTTAAAATTAAATTAAAATTTTCCATACCCATCAGGGGTCGACGCAAAAATCAAAACACATTTTTTCGGATTATTTATACAGTACATTTTAGTTACAGTAGTATAGTTTTTAATTATTAACCCTTTCTATTCCAAACATAATATCATAACCCGGTGAGTGTAAATTTTTAACCAAAAATACAACCTTATAATATTTAATTTCAAAATGTATTGAATGTTTCTGTGCCAAAACTTACTTTTAATTATCAAATTATAGTCATCTTTGCATTTTCATTTTTTAAATCACGCAAAATATCCATATTTATCTAATAAATTACGTTTTAAGTTGTGCGAGTTAACTCGTTTCTGGCACGATCTTCTGTCGGGAATGGGTCGATATATACGAGTACATATAACTTAACCAAAAAGCTCTAGTACAGATTACAATCATGAGTAATATTTGTGGAAAAAAGATTTATATGTTATCTACATTTTATTTCCATTTTGATTCACTCTCAAGTGACATTTTATGACGAAGCGAAACGTATTAATTTATTATTTAACAATAGTCAACTTCTGAGAGAAAAGGTGGTGTCATTTTCATGTTTGAAGTTATATGATATATTAGTACGTCTATTAAATATGATGACACATACTATAATATATTATTTTTCTACGGGAGTAGATACTTTAAATTGTAGTCGGTATACAATATTTTGTACGCGGCATAAAATTACAAATTTATGAATTCACAAGAAATATATTTTTAACTTCAATCGAATCAACTTTAATACATATTTAACCCACAGCGGTAATGGCGAAGGTTTTTCGTAAGTGGGTTAAAATTTAAATAATACAATTGAAACTACAGATGGCGAGTTAAATACTAATTTGAGTGAATGAAATGTGTTTATTGAATTAACATTTTTTTTAACATTTGTGATATAACAAATATATCGATCCTGTTTAGGTAAAAAGGCTTAACCATCAATATTATGAAAGGTGATATTATTTGAGAATGTACACAACTAAATACACGTTCTGTCAAAAGGAATTAAGCCGATATAAGCGAAAATGCCGAATTATTATCGAAATTCGGCTTTAGATTTTGAAAAAAGAACAACCTACTAAGTTTGTGTGGAAAGGAAAAAAAGCGTTAACCCTCAATTTTAATGATTTTCTCTTTATCACTTGTTTAATTATCGAGCCGGGAGAATAAAACACCAATTTATTGGTCATCATGCACTTCAAGTTTGTGTTAATGTGATTTTGAATAAAAATCATTAAAACACATTTTTTGTGCTTCCTGTAAAATTTGTTCTGTGAGGGTTAATTCCTTTAACTTAAACACGGTCGATATATATTTTTTAAATGGTACACGAGTCACTAGTGACACGCGAATCGTGGGTTCATAGTGTTTGGCTAAGTTATTGTAGAAAGCGTAAAATATATTGAAATATCAAATTAAAAGTGATTTTTTTTTGTCTAATACAAATTTTATATATAAACAACTTCGTTTGTATTCGCTTTATAATAATTAATCTAGGTTATTTACCACCATTCCTTATTAGTTATTACAAATTAAATATATACATAAGTACTAAAACAATGACAATACATTTTGTTATGAAACTCTTTTATCTTTTAATATGTTTATTTGACAAAAATATAATATTCTGAGAACTATTTATACGTAAGCGATTGATAAATAACAGTGATACAGTTATATAAAAACAAACACTAATTTTTTGTTGACTAGTATATTTTTTCCTTATTTTTGAGTATTCATTAACAATTGATTTCATGATTTGTCATACAATAAAGGTCATGTTTGTATAGATTTTATGAATATATACATATCGACTCTTTAGGACTTTTTAAAAATTTAACCAATGCAATAATTTACATTAATATTTTATATTTTCTCTCTATTTTACAATGTTTATACTTTACTATGTTATAGAAACCTTCACGGGGCCATAAAAATCTCTTCTTTATTCTGATTTTTCATTATATCGAATAAACATAAAATTATAGAAAACTATCTTATACGAGTATTGAAAAATCATAGAAAGTATCAATACGTGCTGAACGTACTTATTGATAATGTAATCCTTGAAATATATACACCGATAAAATCGTTGCTTTTTGTTCAATTTTGTAAAACAAAAAAATATGTTATGATATCATGTGTTGAAAATGTTGTAACAGATGAGACCGGTATTGAATTTTTAAATAAATATAAGAACTGAGTTATTTTTTCAACGTTATGGTTTTTCAGCAAGGATTGATAAAAGAGAAAAATAATTATAAAAAAATCATGTTTTGATTTTTTTAAAAATTCGGAATATATTATATTTTAAAGTTTACATGTTTTTAATAAATATATTATTAGATAATTAGTTAAATACGAGAAAAGAAATCTAACGATGAATTGTACATTATATGTATTCCTATAGTGATGATTAGTCTTCAAAAAATACATTTTTTTTCAAAAGTTAACAATTGGAAAACAATTTATATCAAATAAATCACTTTATATATTTAAGGAAATATCGTGATGAAAAATGACGGACAATAATGTTATATTGAGAATTTTGGTGTGAAAACGTTTATTTGACTGTCGTAGCAGGTTTAGTAATAAATAATTTCCATAATGTGTAATCATGATTTACTATACATATTTCTGTAGTGTGATTAAAATGAAATTCAGTTACAGAATAGCACATACTTCAATATTCGCATACTATACATTGTTTGATATCAGTTGTCTACCAAAAATAAACGGGCAATGACTCTATCGTACAATAAGTTTTGTACTTGAAAACGAAACCGAAAATAGTCACTAATTTGAAATACAAAATAACCTTTTCGACAACTTTTTGTCTGACGAAACTTGCCACAAATTTGTTTCCTACTTTCCTTTGTGCCGCGTGGAAAGCAGCCGGGACAGGCACGTTCGTCGCCATTCTAAGAAATTCGTTTGATTGACTTTTAAAACGGAAAGTAAACCACGTTACACAGCTGGATTACTCTTTTAGAACGTTAACAAGCTAACGTGGAGTTGCTGATGTCGTGCTAGACTAAGTAGAATGTCATACAAGGATTGGTAGATTAATATCAATATAATATTGTGTCACTAGATGGAACTGTGATAGACAATATATTAGTATAATTATCAGTATTAATTTAACACAATATATCAATTCGAGAATATATTATAATACCGACATATCTTAATCTAATTAAGCTCTATTAATATTGACACTTTTACTATGTATGACATATTGACAATATGTTGCCAAAACATGTATTTTGAGAAGTACTTCCTATTCACGAATATATTTATATATTATATCACTGTATTTATAGCGGTAGTATTTTAAATGCATGGAAAATGACATAAAATGAGTATTATATTAGATTAAGGTAATTTGAATATAAACAATGAAATAACCCTTGTACATACGGCAATGATTGAATACGCATGAGTCAATCAATATTTGAATCGAATTGTTGTCGTAAGTTCGTTTGTTACCTTCGATATCTATACATAGTACATTTAAAAAGATTTGCGACCAATATTGTTGGTAGTATTGTTTATATTCTTTTTTCTTTTAACCATGTCCGCTCCGGAACGAGGCATATGGATCTCGATGTAAAGATTGTTTTGACAGTTTTTTACGAGTAATAATCGTAAATTATTAGCTCAACCGTTTTAAGTTCATGTTCTGGCTACAATACAAATGAATAAACATTTGTAAGATTTGAGACCAGCACGGGCCTGGATCGAACCCGTGAGTCGATGTCACTATCCACTCACCTACGAGGGTGAATAATAAATATACGATTATCAATAAAGTATTCGATTAATTATTTTCTACATTATATTAACACATGAATATGTGTAATAGATCACGATTGTTGTTATTTTTATAGAATAACTTTACCGATTTGCCAAAAATGTTCACACTATTTCTTCGCTTCTAGTTTTTTTTTCTTTTTTAGAAAAAAATATTTCGTCGACACTGACTTAAAGGGCTCTCATTTGCCTTTGCATAAAAGCTCAAAATTCGTAGTTACGCCACTCTTTCTATTCTATTTGAATTAGGTCATTTCTGACTTTTCTCGGTAAAAAAATATGCATAAATTCTGAAAAGTGTATCGAGCTAAAAAGAGGTTACGTAGAATATAATAAGTCGTATTTTTGTACGAGTTTTATAATCATTTTAATGTCATCGACCTAGCAAATACCCTTTGTAATGATAGAAAACAAAATTTACGTTCGTGTTTAATTATTATAGATTTTCGGGTGTGCTCTATCAAACAACGTCGTTGTTTTTTTAATAATAACACGAATTGGACTATGTTCCGATGTATCACAATAGGTAGGAATAAATCTCTTTGACCTCGTTTGTGTCACTTACCGGTCGCTATGTGGTATGTTTGATTCGATTAGTGTATATTTATAATTCATATCATACATAAAGCACACATTTTTTATTTACTGAAATCATGCTGTCTTACTAAAAAACGGTGCACTATCGGATTAAAATAGTATCGAACAAATTTATTCTAAATTCAAAGCTATTTATATTCCTTCACGCTAGACACTGTAAATAATACTTTTTCTTATATTTAAGCGGGAAATATTTTTATAGTGGTTTGCGATCGTCTAGTAAACATTTTTCCATTTTCTTGACTTTAACTGATTGCCCAGACGTCTCATAAAATATTTTTTCACCTTGACCTTTAGTGCAAATACAATTGTTATTATTCTTTTACATTATTAGTTTTATTGTAACGGCCAAATATTTAAATATATAATTTTGTAAATTTCCATCGGTCCCTTATTTTATATGGGCAATTACACGTTTGCAATAGATATAAAAATATACATAACGGTGAGCAATAGAAAAAAATGTGTTTATGACACGGAAATGGCCGTTACTAAAATGAGGTGTACAGTGCAACATGAAATTAGTACGTTAATATTTTTTGAATATTTTACACAGTAGCATATAGTAATAGTTTATTATAATTATTATTTAACTTTACTACCGTATCTGCTCCAAAACGAAGGTTAAAGATTTTTTGACAGATTTTTTCCAGTGTCAATTTCAATACATATTCATTTTAATGTTCCTTGATAGATACGTGGACATTATATTCGCCCGTCAATCTAACGAAAGAAAGTTCAAATTTCGTAATATTTGTATATACAAGTATACTATACCCGTTTATAAAAGTGTAATGTACAATAATATGCACACAAATGAATTATATGTTAATATATCTAGCAGATTTGGTTTGGTTTAATATATTTTTGACATTTCTTGTAACTCAATTAATTTCTTATTTTTTTCAGATAATATCTACTAGCAATAAGAAGAAATTTTCAAGATAAACGATTTAAGCCCGCGACTAGATATAGTTTAGTAATTTTTATTTTTAAAAGTAGTTTTTAATGAAATTAGCCGTCGATCAATCTAGTAAATAGTACAATAATAGTGTGATAGAATTTCGGAAGTATATATATTTAAAAAAAAAACGTAAGAATATTTCAATACTAATAAAAATGTATGTAATCGTTATAATTCGTTGACTTTCGTTCAAAAACTCAATAATTATTTCATATATTACATAATTCATAAAACATCGTAAAAGTCTCCTTCAAGAAAACTCTAAATTTTATTTAAAAATAAAATAAATATTAGAAAGAAATTTTAATAAACTATTATTCTTAATTTTTAAAGATTTTAATAGTCAATACAATAATAAATATAATGCTTCCCATTTTAAATAAATAATAAATTTTAAATAAAATACGTCACGATCATTTAATATTAAATAGTAACATAAATTCAACATTTAAATTTAGAACAGTTAGAGTTCATTTGACAATTTCAAATTTGACATTGCGTCTTGTCGAAAATCGCAACAATGCCACAACGTTCTCTCTCATCTTCGGCGCTGATGCGGCCATTTGTGGTACTAGCTCTTCCGGGGATGTATCTTTTCTACAAGTATAATCAGTACAAACAACAGCAAGTGGAAAATGCAAGAAGAAAAGTAACCGAGAGAGAACTGCAGCATCTAAACCATAAAATTGTAAGTACATTTTACAATAAATCAGAGATAGATAATTGATTACTTTTATTCAATTCA
>JAPMAE010001073.1:0-11184 GCA_036584705.1 Rhyacophila sp. 25_7 | reverse complement strand
ATGGAAAAAAATCAAATTCTTCAGGTGAGTATTTATAATATTATGGAAATGATCAGTAGTTGTATGACAATGCTTTGGAAGTATTTTTAAAAATTCTACTTTAATTTTCTTCAATATGTAGAAAAAAGTACGTTATAACTGATTTTCATAAAAAAATAGAAGTGCAACCTATTAAAATAACAGAAAAAGATAGGAATATCAAATTATGATGAATCACCCCAAGGATAATAATTGTTAGTCAATGTGCAAATACACTTATATACTATGTCAGTTAAATACTTAAATATTTTTCATTTTCTTTGTTTGTTGTAACTTTTTTGGAATCTTTTAGACTTTTTTAAAAATATCAATAATGTTAAAAAATAACTGGAATGAACTTCCCATTACAGAGCCAAACATAGTTTCGTAGCCATACCTTTCTTATAAAATCTGATACCAATCCAATTTAGTGTTTCTCAAAATAAGCCTCAACTCAGAACTAGAAGTATATTAGCTATTATCAGTTGAGCATCAGCGGCATGAAAAATAAACTAAATAGACACCTTCTCCCATACTAACCTTCCTCACTTAATTTCATTAAATTACTTACCTTGGCTCTTCAAGAAGGAATTGGTTTAGTTACCATACTAATGTTTAGCAAGTAAACATCTGTGACTCCTAAATACTTATGAATGAAATGCGTTAATAACATATATTTTTAGGAGCTGCGCATACTTCTGAACTCCCATATTTATTTGGGCCGACACTTTTCCAACAACTGACCAGACGAAGACTTACCGCACAAGAAGAAAGACTGAGTAAAAGAATGAGAGTGATGTGGGCAGAATTTGTGAAATTTGGGTTAGTTTTGAAATCGCATTACAGAATTTTTTAAATTGCACGAGTCCGCATTAAATAATGTCCTCTTCTAAAACCGAAACATCACGGTTTTAAGCTGTACCTCAATGTATGTATTTCTAGGTTTTCTTAAAAAAATATATTTTGCAGCTTTCACCATCAGTTATTTGTTCATCCATTCAGTAGCATTTAAACCCTTAACCGATATCACTTGCTAATGCAACTACCTCAATAAAATTATATATACCAGCCAGACTAAATAAACTTAGAAGTCGAATAGACTTTGTAAACATTCCCAATATCATAATTCAATATTTGATACAACGGAATTGAACAACCAATATTTTACTTCTAATCAAATGCATGTCATCAAAGAATAAAAATTATGTATTGAAATATTTCAAAGCACTATATCTTTTGATTGTTTTCAGATATCCTACACCTCCCCGACAATATGATGCATGGCGGGCATACACGGAACGAGATTCGCATATACAGCAGCTCGGAGAAGGTTTAGCGTCAGCAGGAGGCCGGCCATCCTACTGGAACACTTTTCTACCCAGATTCTCAAATCTTTCCATGGAGAGAGAGCCGAGGAACATAATCAATGATATGAGGGTCGAATATGGTGTGCACGATCAGCAAAATATGTATTTATCCAACAAACTTTAGCAGTTCCTATCGAGATAATGAAAACTCAAGTACAATTACAAAACAGTATTATTCTAAATTACTGCTGCAGACTGAAACAATGCTGTAAAAAACTACAATCTGATAAAGGCTACATAGAACAAATAAAATAAATATTCCTCGAAGGTCATAACATTTTCACAAAAATGGTTTCTAATAAAAATTCTACAATTCAAACAGGTCGAGACATCTAAACATTCATAACATTCCAAAAACATGAAGATTCTATAATTCAATGCGGGTCAATAAAATACGGTGCTGGCACAGATTTGGTCAGGCCATATTAAGAATCGTGAGCCTAGAAAGTTAGAGGTCCCTCATCCCTAGCTAAAAACATCTACCTCCTATAAATCATGCTGATACATATACGAAAAACTAAAATGAAAACTTTTGTTATACACAAAAACATAAGCTGACCTTTTATTTTCAGATGGGAATGACACAATCAGGCATGCAATGTATACTCTATTGGGTCTCGTGGTGGCTCTGGTGATATTACTTGTCGTATGTGTGGTATTATTGAAGAGGTCATCGAAAGAAAGGAAATTGAGTCGAGACTTCGGAACATTCTGACGGCAGCGGGACGGCACAAATTTCACGAGCACGTGGAAACATAACATCACCAACAACCGATTGTAGAACCTTTTTGTTATAACCTTGACGGGATTTTGTGCAATTGATAAAACTTTGTATTTAAAAAATTGACTTCAAACAGTTTTGACAAGAACGGTGTAGTTATAAATAACACTTCATCAAATGAAAGTTTTCCTTTCCTGCACATCGTCAATCATTTAAAAGTGTATACCAATTACTCCATTTAGTGCTGCCACCTATCAAATGTCATATATGGAAAGACTTTTGACTGCCTTTGAATAAACGTTATAATTAACAAATATACAACAAATAAACCAAATCTTGTTGTCCACGGGAATGCAATTATGTGTTATGAATCTTTTTTGGGTAGCGATAGAGAACTCAATTTCACATCATGTGCTATTTATTGGCATCATCAATTGCTCACAACTATTACGTTTTTTTATTTTTCTAACAAGTTTTTACATTCGCGAGGCACTTGTAAATAAAATCAACATTATTTCAAGTGTGAGTTTGATACAAATTATGCTGGTTTTAGTCAGAGGTAATTTGTTCAAGCTAATTCACGTATGTTAACTATTTTATGCTCCCTTTTTTCGATTTTAAATTATTATCTACGTTTTCGGTGTGATAATAGTTTTTTTAATGTTACACTAAAACATATGTCCTCGAAGCTGGTTATATTTTTTTTCAAATGTTTGTTCATTCATATTTGTAGGCAGGACATGAAACCGTTGGGCTAATAATTAACAACTATTACTCCTAAAAAACAACTGTTAAAATATCCATATTGTGAAGATTCCATATGCTCAGGCTTGAAGTACATATGGAAAAATAAGAAAAGAAATAGATGCCATGACTCAGATAACAAAAATCAATAAGCTTTATCGTGCAGGGTCTTAGTCAGTGTAAGATAAGCATCATATTAAGTTATAGAGATAAGTACTTTGTCAAGGTTAAAAAAATGGTGATTTGTGCCGTCCGAAATTCAATAAATAACCATATGATGAATTGTTATATTTAGTAGATATTTATTAGAGATATTTACTCCCATATAATCTCTAATATATATATTATTTATAAATGAATTACTATTGATGTTGATTTGTTCTACGAATACGAGCAATTTATGCAATTTAAACCAGTGATATTTTAACACTGAAAATACTACATTATACATTTTGTACAGATTTATTTGATAGGTTAAGTATTTATTCAATATATTTGAAATGATGGTTAATAAAATAGTTACCTACTTTTCCATATATTCAATAAAAATTACGAGTACCTTATAAAAAACTATATTTCCTTTAACACTTTAGACCTTTTACCTCACTTCTCCTTTCTTCCGCGTGCGGTCTATAACATTGAGGCTTATTTAAGACTATATAATTTTGTTTCTCAGTGAGTTATGCTTGCATTTACACCGACATGTCTTCAACAATCATCATATTCTATATTAAAATATGCAAAGAATATATTTATAAATCAGTTTACTATATTGCTGTAATACTTTTCAAAATAAACCTACATTTTTACGAAAATTGATTTTGAAGTTATTCCTTTTTTGGTGGCCTAGATAAACTTAAACCTTAATTATTGGGCCCATGTCAGCCTTTGAGTTTGACACACTCGGACTATGCAGTGTAGGAAATATAGAAAAACACTATATAAATGGATTTAACGAAACGTTCCAATGTATACAAGCCACTTTACGGAACTGAGATTCGTACTGGGATATTCAGTGTACTGTGACGACGATCCGGCAACTTCTGCAATTCTCTACGAAAATATCATTTCAGCTCGATAAAAGCGTAGATGAACGAATCGACTTCAGTTGCACGGTTATTAAATTTTATGAAATCATTACTCATACAAAATTTGAAAGCATCTTTGATTTACAAATAAACATAAAAGCTATTTATCTACTGAAAAATCAGTAATTGATCAGGTCTCTAAAATATATATTCAATTAAATTCTAAGTAATAAATAACAACAAATAATGTGACTGAAACGATGATAGGTGACACGAGAGTTGAAAATCTTCCATAAAAGTGCAAAGAGTAAAGTGATATATTTTTTTTAATATAAAAATATAAATTGGAACAATAATCTTAGGTAATATACAAATTCAGTCGCGATATTTGATTACACGTTAATGTAAGTTGCGGCATCCGGGAAACCGATGTTATGTGAAACATAAAAAGTGTGACAATGGATATAGACTTCACAACAATCGAGAGCAAATTTGAATTTAAAATTATAAAAACAAGCCCGAGGGCAAATGATGCGTTTAGAAAATGTTATTCCATTTACTGTCAAAATAATTATGAAACATGAAAAACTATGTACAGCAGCATGTTTGTTGAAAATTCTTATTTAGTAATAATGGTGTCATTTTGAAAGTTGCCCGAATTTATCGAAACTGAATATATGGCATTTTCTTTACAGAGTTGAAAGGAATTTTCGGTTTTCAATCTTAACGGACATCGTTTGCCCCATACTTAGTCAGATAAGAAACAACTAACATTAATTAATTATTAATTAATATAAAATTAATAATCAATTTTAATATAAAATTAACTTTGAAAAAATATGTATAATCGACAACATTCAATATCACATAATATAAATCTATCGAATATTTATTTATTGCGTAATGCATTCTATGACTAAATACTAAAAAAATATAAGATAAGCAAAATTTTGTAATCACTGTAAATGTATTAAAATAACAACAAACCATAACAACAGGACCGAAGATGAAAATAACGTGAGCCAACCGTTAAAGAGATATTTGCATCTTACAATCTGACTGTCTCGATAATGACAGATGAACAAATATTAACATACTAAAAATATGCAAGAAAAATAAATATCAATGAGGATCCATCACCATTTAAATATTTATGCAATACACACAAATAAGTTTACCTCCGTCAATTTAATGTAATCAAATGCTTAAAGGAAATCGACCAGTTGGACTTGTTGAATATTCTTATTAGTCACCGGCGCAACGAATAACATCGACAGACTCCAATTTAGAAATCAAACTTGAACCTTCCTTCCGTTTTTACATTTCAAATAATCTTGTGCATATTTTACATGAAGACCGGTTGCTAAAATATTGATTGTTATAATTTCGGTCAATACGTACAGTCGATACTATTTGCAGAAGAAAGTAAAGTATTTGTATATTGTATATATTGTATACAAGTACAGTCAACTTCACATAATGTGGTAGTACTACAGTGCGGTGGAATCTCACTTAAGCACCTCGCGTAACGATTAATTCGCTAATTCGCACAATGTGATAATCCTCTCAACGAGCGTCGATGAGAATACCGGGAAGTCCCGGATTGTAAAGCCAAAGCGCAATCGCTTGCGCATAATCAGCTGATCACATTCAGATACCAATACTCGGCATATTGTCGACGTGATTGTGTCTTTGGCCAATATCATGGGGCTGGAGGTGAATAACAATGATATTGATGACCTTGTGGAATAGCACAGCTGGAAGCTGACCGCCGAAGGGCTTATCGAGTTGCGTTGGGTTTTACAGCAAGAAGCTTTCGAGAAGAGTTCATCGAGGGAGGAAACAGACCTAACACTTGTCGGTGTAATAATAAGAAAAATGCTGAAAGCATGTGAAACTTTTGTGTTGCGCATTGAGAAGCGCATCACTCTAATAAGGCGATGGATATGCGAGCTATAATTTTTTTTCGGCACGGAATGCATTATCATATTTTACATATGGGAAAAATTGTTTCACTTGACGAGTGTTTTGCATTACGAGTAAGATTCTGGAACAAATTATGGTCGTTAAGTGAGGTTCCACTGTACACCTTTTTTTAAATGTATATATTTTATATCTCTACACAATATTACATTTTTAACATCATATAAACAATGTTGCGACGATAATGAATGAAATCGATGAGAAGCATGAAAAATATTCAATTCATCGTGGTGATATTTCAATTTTACAACTTTTTCCAAAAAACCAAAAATAAAAATGCAAAAACTAATATCTTTTTCGCCGCAGTAAGGTGTAACAGATAAAAGGAGCTCACATGAATATAAATACATTTAAGTCAAGTGAAAACAAAGCAAAGAGAATATGTAAGTATGCGATTTAAATTTTCAATACTCCCCTCCTTAATTTACACAAAATAATCTTCAAGATGAATAACCGGGAAATGTGATAAACTGATAAAAGTATATATTATATTTATAATGGCTCCTTAAAAAACAACACCAAAGTGAATTTCGGATGCTAGAACTATAGCCAGCTAATAAATATATGATATAATAATCTAGAATCGTAAATATCGTCGTCCAGTTCATCAGTCACACAACAGCAAAAAAATTATATTTTAGTTAATTATGCAGTTTTATGTAAAATGTTGCACTCTATAATCTCACTCAAATCAGTATTCGGATTTTTCCAATATGCCACAAACAAAAAACAACGCCAACAAACTAGTAAATAATTAACCGAAATTTGAACATTCTCCGGTTTATGACTAGGATATTTCCAAACGTCTCACTGATGAACCGGACACATTGCATTTGGCGTTATTTTCATATGACTAATTACTCAAAGTTTTATCAAACTCCGTCAATAATATTTGATTTAAGATAACCATTAGAATATTGCTCTTGTCGATATCTCAAAACTCATTATTTGGAGATGTCTGACTGACGAACTGGACAATCCATATGTGCAACTGATAATAGAATTATAGTGAATTATGAAAACCTACAATGATTACTTAAATAAGCGTTCTTAAAAGAAAAATTTAAATACTAGTATTTGTAACACTCGCCACTAAATATTGGTGTGGTATAAATAAAAATATTAGCTCTCCGGTCTGACCTCGTCTCCGTCTTCTATTGTTAATGAACATTTGATATAGTCAAAGACGTCGGCGAATGCACTTTTGATAAGCACGTTGACAAACTTTGGTAAGATGCTATTTAAGCAACAAAAAAAAATCATTGAATATATATTCATGCGTCAATTTTCGGATTAAATTTGAGAGAAAGCAATGACTTTACATTCTGAAATCGAGTGATCTCGAAGAAAGCTATTATAAATAATGTGATTCTACAGTATATGTGAGGAGTTTAACATGATACTGCATGACAGCAAACTGCAAAACTATATTGGAGCATCTCACAATAGCAAATACATCATTTTTGGCAATATCAACTGATAAATTTCTTCATCATACAAATTATAATCCATCAAAGATGTTTATCATACTGCGAGTACCACGTAAGTTTCCCACATTAAAATCACAATTATTTACAACGTCGAAAAGAGATTTGGATATTTTTATGCGGTCATGTGTGAAACTATTTTTTTGAGACGCCAGTTTGCATATGATTATAGAGTATCCGAATAAACTAAAGGATCACGCATTTTTTTAAATCTTTTTATGATGTCAAGTTGAAATTTAAGTATGTGATCCCCATAATGTGGGAGGTTAATCGCCACTCTTCTATATAAGAATTGATGTCGGCGATCATGCTGCCTAAGCTCTATATAACGAGAAAGAAGAGAACATTTCGATCGCCGATGCCTAGAAAATTTAAATCGCAGAACCCTGATGCAGCAGCTACCTTTCAGCTATAAATAATGGCAAGCCATAATGAATATATATATATATATATATATAAAATACAAATCAGTCTAAAGAGTTGCATAAAAATTATTGCAAACTTCACAACTACTTTATTAACTACCATCAATCAAATATGTGATGGAAAAGTCGATAATTGCTTAGAAGATATATAATCTGCCGAGTTACATAATGTTCACAAATATTCAATGATATCGGGCATCAGTGCACTAAATTATAATTTAAATAATCTATAGAAATGGTGTCGAAGACACGAAGAAAAATTACTCAACCCGGCAAAAGTAATTGATTCATCGAAATTGTCGTCTTTTGCAATTTCAAACATAATTATAAAATGGAATCCGATTAAAAATTTTAAAGTATATAACTGGCTAAAACTAAATAGACTAGGTGAAATATTCTTCTTATTTTTTTCTTTTTCTTTATTATTATAGAAACAAAATTAAAACAATCGAATCCATCGCCACAATTAAGATTGATTTGAAATACTGTCTCACTAATGGTATACTCGTACAATGGATTTACAAATATCGATTGCGAGACCGTTCCGAGGTCGGTTCAGACCGGTATTAGAGATAACAAATAGCGAGGGCGATAAAATAGATACTTTATGAAAGAATAACGCATCTTATAAGAGTAATACAAAACGTGGTTTAGAAATGCTTCAAGTCGTTCGCTCGAGTTCGAGACGGGCGACGATCTTCTAAACCGTCAGATTAGATGAAGTTTATATAATAAATAAATTATCAATCGATAATTCTCGCTCGCTCTTCTCGTTGAAGCAGAACGCTCAAATAGAGATCGGTATCAGTCGTAGTGTCGATCAGAGTCAAGGTAAGAAGTATTTCATTTTTTTGGATGGGATCCTGCTGGATTTCCTGTATGATGGATACAAATTTTTGATCAACGGTGAGCTCTCGAAAACGAAGGCAGTCCTCGACAGACCAGTCAGAATTGATAGGCAGCACCCCTAAAAATTGAAATTGCATATGAAATAAAATTTTACTCATTCAAATGTTACATATGAGTACATATAAAATATAGTATGTAGATACATACGTATCCCATTCATCGAGTAACCGCAAGAGAGAGTGAAGAAATAATCTCTGGTAATGTCACAATACAATTGTGAAATAAAATTGAATGATTTCTATCTAATATTTCACATTTCCTGTATAACGGAGCATAATAATTCTTTAAAACTAAGATTCGTATGATTATTGTAATCACAGTTCAGTACCATTTCAGAAATGAGGCTACTGGGGATTGGGGATACTAGAATATTGGGGCCTACAATGCAAAAAAGATGATTTTAGCAGGTTTTTTTGCATATAATAATAGTTAGTTCCAGTTTCAAATACGCAAATTTAAAAGAAATAATTGTTTTGCCAAACATAGTATTCAATCCGTGACCCGAGGGTGCAGTGTCCACATGTAAATACAGTACACAACCGCGCTTACTGCAAATTGAAACATGAAAGGTAAAAAATACCAATTCATATAGAATTTCACATGTTTCAGAAGATTAATTAATTTTAGCCAAATAGATAATTTCAATTTCTAATTGACCGGCTTAGTACAACCGTTCCGAATAGAATTGAAAAAATTATGTATTCTGTAATTAACATAGACAAAATAATAAATAAAGCAAAGTGTTCATATCCATTCGGTGAGCCTTTCTGTTTTCTATTTCGTATAAACATTTTAGCATTTACAAATACTAACCGTGAAGTCGAGCTTTTATTGCTAATCCGGGGAGCACTTTCGCAGAAGCTGGCAGTCGCCTAAGTTTTCCCAATTCGACCATTTGAATGTCGCCAAAGTCGATAAAGTGAATAGAAACCATCGTGTGTGAAAGTACTCCTGATGCGCGCCCTCTAAAAATACACACCAGAATATTGAATCAACGCAAAACAATTTTACAATCAACAATCAATAGGGATAACGCAGACCGTCGTGACGTGATTTTATAAAATTACTTAAAAAAATCATCCGATGCAGGAGAAAAGTGATGAACCGTTAACTTTGTGTCGATCGAAATTATTAGATGGTTTCGATGAGGCTCTCAATAATGAACAATATCATAATTAATGTAATTATTCACCTGTACCACAATTTGTCTGAATCGTAATACGCAGCATAGACTTGGCCGATAACAGGTGTTATTTGTTCAAATGGTAATTTTTCACAAGATGCTTGTAAATCTGACATCATTTGATTCAAGTCATTTTGATAGTCAAGAGGCTGCACCTGAAAACAGAATTACACTCGTTTATATTGAGAATGGACGCCGGTTCAAGGATCGGAACCCGGTGAAGCCCGGATCGATAAGCAGAAGAACAAGTTTTTCGTGCGCGTCTGAAGCGGCCTCTTCGGCCTGATAGGCCCTGATGTTGTGATAAAAAAAAACACTCATCATAGAGATGGGTAAAATTAAATTGAAACATTTTAGTTTATCCATACTCAAACTCACGAGACTGACTTTTTGAATTTTGGATGAGCTACCTGTTTTCACAAAAGACAACCGAAACTAAACAATCCTTACTGTAAAATTCCACGGATTAGCAGCCAACGAAACCTGCACATTGAAGAGACTGCCTTTGCTGGGCAATTTTAACTGAGGAATCATATCTCGGTCTCGATTGACTTTTGATTGAGGTGGCGGCACGTTTGGAACATTTGGGATATTCGGTACATTCGGTACGTTTGGCGCGTTTCCCACATGCGTTACATTCAGTTGTTTGCTACTGTTGGAAGTAGAAAATATTCTCAATTTCTTTTCGGTCAGCGCTGTCTGATGGTCCGGAACAGATTCAACATTCGTTGATATCCTAGAAAATTACAGTAGCAATAAGGTTCATGTTATGTTTAAACTTAATCAAACAGCTGAAGCAGAATGATAAATACAAAAAACTTGTAAATCACTTTCAAACTCGAAATTCATAGGTATGATGTCCCGCAGTGATTCAACCTCAAAGCTGGTAAAAAAATTGATTAGTTCTTCATTTGTGATTGAAGCCGAACACAGCAAAAACTTGAATAGTTGAACAAATAACTTAAAATAATTCACGTGATCCTTTTCATAATGAATATGTTAAACATATATATTATTTGATTTCAGCTTTCAGTTTCTTTCAACAAAAAATTTGTTACACAGAAATTATTGCATTCAATAACGAAGCTATATATTTTAAAACACTCGGCCCTCGCGAAGCAAAACTCACGCATGTGAGGGAGGATCATAAAAATTTCTCGCAGCTGAATATATTTTTGATCCCAAGATAATCACAATGTAATGAATACTGCAATATACGAGGGTAAGGCGAAAGGTTCTCAGCCCGACAATAAAAGACTACGAGTTTCAGTTAAAAAATGATTTTATTTTTCTACATAATCTCCCTTGACTTCAACGCA
>JAPMAE010001072.1:5342-21526 GCA_036584705.1 Rhyacophila sp. 25_7 | reverse complement strand
AGACAAATAACAATCAACTTCTTCGAACTGTTTTTACATAAAACAAATATTGTTGGTGTTGCAAAAACTAGAAATCTCATTTTTCTCAAATATTTCAGAAAGGGGATAGCCCACTTTGGCATTAGCTGCCTCATATAATAAGTTAATTCACTATCCTTTATTAGTTATTCTGTTCCCAATTCATCTTTCTTAAATCAGAACTTATTTTAAAAACTTACATGTAATATTGGTTGCGTAGTTCATACGCTTTGCCTAATAAAAACTTAATCGCCCATGTTTTAGGGCACGATTCAACAATTCAATGTTCTTGTTGTATGATTTTAAATATAAGCTTAAAAACAAAAGTATAATATCTTTACAATATTTAAATGTGATGTTTCATTGACATAGTTGCCTTTCGTTTATGATAAATAGTAAGTAAAAAACAAATTTAAATAATTAATACACGTATAGTCGCCTTTTTCCAACATTTGGTAACACGGCACACAATATAAAATAACACGTAACTAATTTGTTTCACTAGTTACATAGTTTATTTTAACATTATGTTGATAGTATAGCCGATTAATAAAAAAATAGCGTAGTTTGTCAGAAAACCAACAGCCGAAAACATAAATTTTTACTCCGATATGAAATGTCGCGGATTAGTTAATTTCATGTGAATAAATATAACAGCTAGTTTAAATAAATGTTTGCAAAGTATTTTATAAAAACGATTATGATCTAAATATTATCGTAGTTTTTATAGTATTTGTGAGAAAAGTTTTTATTATATTTCGATATAATGTGTAGCATTGTAGAATTGCCAGCAATACAATTAATAATCACGGTGGTAATATTTCATTACATTGATTGATGAGAACTTAAAGAAATGTTTCAAATAATATAATTTTCTATTAACCGCTGGAACATCAAATTTATGAAGCGTTACACGTACTTGTATAATATATCATACAAGAAATATTTAACAAAGACATGCTTATATCTGAGATATATATTTTTTCTGCTACACTACAATATATTAATAAATTAATACAATAATGATATATTTGCTGGACATAGATTTTGTTAGGTACTTTCATTTTGAAAAAGATGTCTATCATCTATTAGCGTTGCCATTACTCTCATTAGTGATTTGATATATTTAAAAAAAACTGATTAATCGAGTTGTTAAGAGTGGTTATATTATTATATTATTAAAAAGAAACATATTTGTTTATGGGCATTACTTTTATCTCCTTATATCTACGAAAAAATGCTGTATTGAGCTAACAAACACATTGTTAATATTTTTAAAATATAGTTAGTTACCTATGAAATATTATTGATATAGTGCTGTGATCTATTCTGGTATATGGCTTACTACACAACCATTCTTCAAGCTTCTCGGTGTTTAGCTATTTTCATCCAGTCGTGGCAATTTACACCGCTCGCAGTGTTATTAACCTTTTTTTTCCGAAGTGGGTCTGAAATAATGTACCTATCGAAGTTTATAGAGAAATTAAATACATAATCATTTGGTTGATTCATTTGGTAAATGTAAATTGGTTTTCGAATTTCGGTGGTGCCCATTGTTATGTCTTTTAAATATTAAGACACTGTTTAATAATCGTCTTGTTCAACCATCGGTAATCTATAAACAATGAAAGGTGATACGCAAAAAGTAGTCAGTACCACGCAAAAGATTTTGTGATGTTACCCAGCTTTTTGGTATGAAAAATTATCAAGTTCTCCTTGTTAATGAGGAAAGCTAAATTTTACGATTAATGCTATTTACTGAGTTTTAAAATGCCTTGTTTGAATTATTTAAAGATTGATTTTTTAATTTCTACTTATTCGTGGTTCCTGAATCTAGTAATACGCCAAGTGTCCACCACTTCGACAAACTTAAAGTGTTGGTACTTCAGCATATATAAATTGTAAACGCTGGTATAGTTATAACCAAGGATTATTCACTTGACAGCACGATGTCAAACAGATTATATTTTCGTGTGCGTAATGAACGATTATGTCTTATCTATAAATATTTATTTATTTAACTGCTCAGTTAGTATTATTTACTTAGTTATGCTTATCGGAATTCAATATCGCGTGAAGCGTGTATTTAGAAATGAATTATCAAAAATAACTTACGTATTTTTAGATATCTTGAAAGTTGTTTAACAAAACAACTCTATTTTCTAAATGAAATTCCCTTAAAACTAAAAGAATGATCGAGAATATATAAAGCGTACCGCTTTTTGTAGGAAAAAGTGCATTATATATTATAAATTAAACATCTTGTGGTACTACAGATGTTGTCAGCTAGAAACTTGAATTTTGAAATATACTTTAACATCTTTAATATCAGTTTTCGGTAGAATATATCGACACCTCCTACGTAAAGTATTGTCTCATTTCACTTTGTTTCATTTTTATATCTGCTGTAAGTAGTATTTATGACGCCATTTATAGAATTTAAAAAAATGTATTATAAGTTTGATTTAGTAGCATCGCATATTATTGTAACTTGATTTACACCAAGCTTTTGTCTCATTAAACCACATTGTAAAATTCCGATTTTAAAGTTACAACACTTTACGTTGGATATGTCGATACTTTTAGGTGGCATAATTAACAATCAAATATATGCCTGCTTGGAAGAATACACCGCTTGATAAGTTACAGAACATAACACGTTGATTGAACAAACAAACTTTTCTAAAAAAAAACTGAAACTTTCAATATAAAAAATGGTCATCAAGTGTTGTTTAGAGTGGTAGTTAAGTGGCTGCAGTACATGAACCTAATAATTTGGTATATCACCCCGTCTACTAACTAGTATGAACGTGAGACGAGAACGCATCTTGATAAAAAAACAAACAATAAAACAAATATTTAGTGCGATTATTTTGCAGAATCATCATCTAGCGGAAACATAAAAGAATTTTTTTGAACTAATTTCCGAATATTAAATTAAATCGCATTAATTGTCATTTTATATTATATATTTATGTATTTTTAGCAAAGCATGTGTGATTATTTAATTCTGTTTACACACGATACTCATATATTCTTCTTAATAAAAAACGTATTTAGGAAATCCACTCTTTAATTCAACGAGCTTTAAGCTTGGACATATTCCCGATCGACAACATTAATCCATTAGATCGAGCTTCTATTGTATTATGAGCACAGTATTGAAAAAATACTTAAAGAATGCTATATATATAGTATAAATTTTATCAAACGAATCATAGTCATGCGACTATATTATTTCGTCTATATTGCGATAAATTAAGCATTGAATATATCAACAAAATTTATTATAAAACTAGTATTATATAATATTTAAAATAATTAAAAAGGAGTTAAATTAAACAAAAGGTTCTGTTTAGTCATGTTAAACGTAAATAACAAGACATTAACTGAATGATATTTAGATATTTTAAGTGCTGTAAAATTCAAGTATAGATTGTGAGCATAAACTAAAATCATTTTAATTAATATAATTCTAACTTTTGCGTCTAAGTTAACTGAAGTCTAAACTTTTTTTTTTTGGGTTGAGCTCAATATTTTAATATTTTTTCCTTGAAAAGAGGACATATATGTATTTAAATTACTAATAAAAACCACAGTAAACAATATAAAAGTATACACGAATCTTTGTATTATTACCAAACTTTGATAAGGGTATTTAATCGGTTCAATATTTGAATATATACTTAGATCAATTTACACAGTTAATAGGTTTGAAGAAATATTACATAAAACGAAATTGAGTAAATTGAGACTTGAAACCTCGTAATAATGAAAAATATATTTCAGAAAATATAAATTCGCATAAAACGAGTACATACCACATAAAAAAAACTCTTCTCAACATTAAGTTTTTAAAAAATATCTTTTACATGAACACACTCATAGTGAATTTCATAGATAATATAATATCGACACTGTTTAGGCAAAAAGGCTTAACCCACGGTTTTTTGAAATGTACTTTTATTTGAGAGTCACAATGTACAAAATCAAAAACACGTTCTGTGAAAAAGGAGTTAAGCCGAAAATGCCGAATTATTATCGGAATTCAGTTTTACATTTGAAAAAAAAGACCTACTAAATTTGTGTGGAAAGGAAAAAGCATTAATCCTAAATTTTAATGATTTTCCTTTAATAACTTTTATAAGTATCATATCAGGAAAACAAAACATCAATTTATTGGTCATCGTGCTCTTCAAGTTAGTGTTAATGTGACTTTGACTAAAAATCATTAAAAAACGTTTTTTTGGGCCTCCTTTAAAATTTCTTCTGTGAAGTTTATTAATCACTTATACCTAAGTACAGTCAATATAAATTAATTGATTACATTGCTTTCTCATTACTATGGGGTCATCCATAAACCACCTAATATTTTTTCTTTTAAAGTTTTTTTACTCTAACCCTCTCCATATAATACCATGTAGACATTCAGTTTGACCCCTCCCTCCTCCGTCATCTCAAAGATCACGTAACTTTCCACATTATAAATTCAAAGAAATGTGACAACAATCAACTCCTATCCAATTTTCGAGATAGAAAAGTGTTATGTAACAATAAAAATTAAGCCATTATCCCTTTTGTAACACCGTGTAGACGTTGATGGTCTACCCTTCCAACCCTCAAGAGTGTTACGTGGTTTATAGATGATCCTTAAATAATAATTAAAACCATTTTTTTCTTCCTTTAATCTTCTTTTCTTAAACCATATCATGCTCCTTAGCCGGAGCATACGGACACCGTATATTGACTCCATGAGTCCCTGTCGTTAGCTAGTCTTCTTGCATTCTCCACGTAATGCCGGCTGGCTTCTCGGGACGACGGACTCTGGTTTCTTTGAAGAAGAGACATGCTCGGTTTAGATATGATTTAAAAATTCTCAGCACGTAGCCAAACCATGTCCAATGTGTCATATTAACTTTGGATGTGGCGAGGGGCTGCATGATCCGTTTCCTTATTATCTCATTTTACATATATGTAGTTATAATTCACAGCAAGTACTCGTATCTGTTTTTGAAGTTTATTAAATGATTATTATGAATGCGATTAATAAACTAGAATAAACTCAAATTTATATCCAGAAGTAGGGTCTTTTAATCCGTATTACATGCATCTATAACTGATTGTAGTAGTTTTATATTTTTATCAAATCATTGTTAACGATACTGCGCGCAAATACTGTTAAGGCCTCACCAAAATAAATAGTGATATTACATATAAAATAAACGTGTTTGATTTAAAGTATGTATTTTATATAATAATATTTTTTTTGGCCGCGTAAAAATAAAACCACGCAAAAGGAGTCAAGCGTAAATCGAGATACGAGTTTAGTTTTAATTCTTGTAATAATCAATTTTTTAAGTATGTTTTTTTTATTATATCATTTTGGTTGCGAGTGTGTGAGTTATTTAAACGAACTGAGATACGAAAACAGTTCGTTGGTTTTAAAAACATTTTTTTCCACGCAATACAGTTTTTCATGTAACATTTTGCTTAAAATGTTTATCTTTAGGTCAATTCAAATATGATGATATAAACGTGAAATATTTTTTTACTTATAAATATTTTTATCACTGCTATAAATAAACTGTTGATAAAACAGCTGGACTGAAATTCTTTCGCCAATCGTAATTTTAATAAAATGTTTAGCCAGATTGTTAAAAATAATATCATTCCTTTATTTTATACCTACGAACACTTCTGAAAAGCTGAAAGCCAGCCATTAGCATAAGAGGCTACGCCCATATTTGAGATATTTTATCGCTTTATAATGTCTCTAGGATAAAAATACAATTTTGAAAAGCTCCAAGTTTATTATTTTGAAAAGAAGTCGTAAAATTTTAAATTTCTTTTCTTTTAATATGCTGCAAGCATAATGAAATTGTAGAATTTTTAATAATGTTGTTTTCCCTGCCTTTTTGTAGAAAAAAAACTTTCATAAAAGTTGTATGTCTGGTTGGGAAAGGCATAACTCGACGTGTTGAAAAGACATGTAGAATGTTAAAAATATACAATAAATTAATAAAATTTTCACATTACTGTTACATTTTGCCTTGTTTTCAAATGAAAGTGTTTATTTGCATTCAATTTTAGTTTAAAAAGAAACCTCAATATCTTTAAACGAGTTACATTAATATATGTATAGTAATTCTTAAGTATTTTAATAAATCTTACGCACAATATCAATTGGTGGTATTATATTTATGAAATATTATTAAAATTGTTATATTACAGATGTTTTATAATGTTATTTATTTTTTGGAATTATTGGTAAATATTTAATATTAAAATTAAAAAAATATATTTACTTGTTTTTGACAATAAGACGTCAAAGCAAATTTATCATTATAATCTTAATATTTTTTTTCTAAATACTACATTGTTTCATATAAAATAAACACTGATGGAACCACTTACAAATGACCAATATAAAGCCATAGATCGAACCACTTCATGTAAACGTATACTTCATCATATTTAATACTTATAACAACACAAGAATGTAGACACACTTCAGATTTTAAAAAAAACCTTTAAAAATGCATACACAAATTAAATTCCCTTGAAGTGAAAATTGTGGGGCAGTAAAAATAATTCATAACACTGGAATTTTGTTGAGCATATTGAAATAAATATATGGTATTAATGTACTCATTTTGTTCTTTCATATAATTTTTAGTTAGTTTAGTTGAAAGTATTTAAAAACTACTTCTCGCTTTAAATATAAATCTGGTTTTCATTGTACTCCTAGAAAAATTATTGTTTTTGATGTTTAAATTGCCATTATTTCGAAATTCGTTAAAACGGGATTGAACTGCCAAAATATCTAAGTATATATCTAATACTGCATACGTCTCAATGTATTATAATATTATAAATATGTTTTTTAATATATAACAATGACTCTACGTGTTTTTCTCGTTTTTTTTATTGCTGTAATGAAAACGTAAATATGTTTAAAAATATACTTAATTTTCGTAAAAATAATTTAAAATTTATTATGGTAATATCGCTTTCGATACAAACAATATGGTTTACTAGTGATGATATTTACATTAATTTTCCTGACAAGATATTAATGGATATTTACTCTAGTGAGAGAAATGAACGATGAAATATGTCGGATAATACTTGACGAAGATATTAATATTTCCGCTTTGAAACCACTTTGAAATTATTGAATACAATTTATATATTGCTATTACTATTCTTTGAACAAGATGTTATTGATCAATGTCAATTTTGGAATATTCCAGGAAAATATAGAGTAACCGAAGAATTGTTTTTTTTGTTGTTTTATTAATCTATTCCTTGTAACTCGAGATACAGGTTATTGAAGAGTTTTCGGAATTTTGTTTGTGGCAAGAAAAATTCCAATAATATTTATAACAATATTGCCTGCATAATATGTAATTGGTTATATGAACTGTCATCTTCAAACTTATCATTTCATTGTTTTGTTAAACAAAAACACGTTAGAAGTAGTATTTAAACATAATAAAAAAAATGGAATATTTCATTCTTATAATAAAATAACGATAAATGATCGTTTTAAAATCTTTACATCTTGTCAATTTTAAGTATTTACATAAAAAATAATGTCTAAAGATATCATAATATTCATATCTTTACCAATACACTATTATATAATATATAAGCCAGCTTAATTTAATTTAGTCCAATATGTTTCATATTATAAATATAAATTTTATGACATAGGTTGACATCCGGTATAAGAAGTAAAATTACTATAGAATTCGTGCGATTTGCACAACATTAAATATAAAAATACAAGTGTTGGAAAATTATTTACTTAAACTGAATTTTGTAGTAACAGTTGATATTGCTATAGTAGGAAATTGATAGTATTGCCATTATCAGTCAGGTGCGCATGGTCATCAATTCTGCATTGGCACATAGAACAATCTTTTCATATTGCAATGATTAACGAATTATATTTTATCCAGACTATTTCAAGTATTTATTTATTGTAATATATATAATAAAATTTTCTTTTGTATATAGAAAACCATTAATATGACAATAATATATGAATAACTTAAATATAAGTATTATAATTTTTATTTCTATATTTGTAACAAAAATCGCTCTGAAATAAAGAATACTATTAAATATAATAACGATTCCTTTAACTACAGTTAATCGTGATTATTCTGTCAATTGAACGGTGTTCGTCTATTTCTTTTGGTAAGGGTTGTACTTAGGTGTCTTCAAATTGCTGTGTATAATGTAGGGTTTTAAAAAAAGTTCTCAGGGTGCAACAAACATAAAAAAAATCTAATGATAATGATAGTATCTACCTACTCGTATAACATTGGGGTGAAAAAGTGAAAAGGCGGCATTCTTTATATTACTAAAACGATCACCGATGTATCATTGTGGCTTTATGCATGAAATTGAATATTTTTTGTTTAATGCGCTTGAAAATATTTTTCGTTTTTATATTATTTGACGTATAACGTGCTAATTGTATACCCTGAATTTATTCCAGAGATGTTACATACATACATGATTTACATGATCATGAAATTATTTGCCTATTCTATAATAATAGAATTATTGATACGTGAAAATTAGGAAAAAATAAAAATAATATACTTTTAAATGTGGTATTTACGCTAATTTTATTAAAACAATGCATAGTCTGGAGCAAGGAATAAATTTATAAAACGTGTTATTTTGAAATCATTTTTTTATTCTTACATTCTAAAAATAAACTTTACTCGTATATAACTAATCACTTTAAACTGATTGTACTAATATTGTAATATACAAAAACGATCTTTAATTATGGATTTCATTTAGTGATTGAAAGTTATTAGAATTAATTATTGTACATTTACTTTATTTCTTTTAGAAGAATATAATATTATTTTATATAATAAAGACGGATATTTTAGTTGTCAGGTATATTTATGATACATATAATCGTTAATAAGTCGTAATAAATGCACGAAAAAAAAACAATTTAATTTATAGTGTGTATTTGTATTTCTTAGAAGGTAAAATGCAGTATTTTAAATTGTTATTTAAACAAAAACTACTCGTAGTTTGGATTTTTAAATCTCTAAATTTTTAAATAAATAATGGGCTACATCAAAGATTAAAAAATAAATGTTTTTTCAACATTTTTAGCACTAAACGCAACAGAATGCTTATAGTTTAAGCTTACTAATTTTATGTGTAGAGTAAATATACCTATAATCAGGGTTTGACAGTAAATTTATATTACTAGGTGTATAATTAAAGCTCTACAAATGAACCTTAACGTATTACAATTCTTCGGTGTAATTAACATATTATATAACTGTTGATGCTCTGCAAAAATATGTCTATAAAAATGATTTATGTAAAAAAGAACTAAATGTGATTCTTTCTGATATATATATTTAATAGTATTATATTATGTGGAAAGTAGTAAAAATTTATAAAAATTGCATGACGTCTGGCATATTCCATCATATTTAATTGGGGGTCACAGCATACACCGTTGCTTATTATCAGTGAATAGTAAAAAAAGCCTATTTTAAATTAGGCAGATTTTTTATTGCACTGCCTTAAAAGTAATAGATTACACGCACACAGTTCATTACACGCAACACCACAAGTATCTTGCGGCACACTTTCCTGTAGCTTTTGGCATATCAGTTTGAAAGTTATAGTCCTTTTAATATATTTTTATCAATATTTTGTATTATATACTATAGCAAATCATCAATGAAACTTTAATATCTTAACAAAATATAAATATATATGCAATCCACAAAGCATATAATTCAAGCTTCAAATAATAACAAAAAAACCTTCAAATACTTCTTAAAATGCAAACTAAATAATGATCTCCATCTTAAGTGTGTGGTGAATTTTACGGGTATTTGTATTCGCCATATGTATCGTTTTGTTTATTCTATAAGCTTGCAAATATGACTTACAGCAAGCATATGGCATGAAAAAGTCAATTAGAAATTAAACTAATAAGCGATATGGTTAAACTAAATGTCAATCATATTTTCCATATGTATTTTGCATATCAATTTACTCAAGAAATGTAATATTCATTAGTTTAAACAAATGCAATTTAATATAACACTTTATAAAAGGGCGTTTTTTTCTCTTTAGTAAAAGCAAGATATTTTTACAAAGCTTTAAAAGTCATTTCAAGCTGAAATGAGATACGAAGAAGGATATTACGCAGAATTTTAATTTATACCGATAACAAACACTAAACATTAATATTTCCCATTGACTTTGGTGAAATATTTCTAGATTCTTCTTTATTGAATGTTGTGATCAAAAAGATGACTCAAAAAGCTCATATTCTTATATAACTCCCATTTTTAATAACGTTTTAATATTAATAT
This sequence comes from Rhyacophila sp. 25_7, assembly GCA_036584705.1. Lineage (NCBI taxonomy): Eukaryota > Metazoa > Arthropoda > Insecta > Trichoptera > Rhyacophilidae > Rhyacophila > Rhyacophila sp. 25_7. The sequence goes on along the minus strand of JAPMAE010001072.1, from coordinate 11,129 downwards.
TTCTAAAATCTCTAAAGTATAAGTCTGTTTAAAAAACTTTATAACAATGTTAAGATTTATCGATTATTGATAATTAATTTTATCCATCAATACTACGCAAAACTGAGTTTGTTGAGTTCCTTCCAATTATAAAATATTATTAAACAGAATAAAAAAAACCTTAGAGCTTCTTAATATCGTTTACCGTAATAACGTAGATAGTTATTTATATTCTGGGTATAAGGATAAGAACATAAATTTAGATTGTTATCCGGCTGTCTTAAGACATTTGCTATGAATGTTTTTGTGAAAATTATCTTATTAATATACAAAATATCGCCCTCATAGGTAAGTGGATAGTGCATCTGACTCATGAGCTGAAGGTCACGGGTTCAAGGCCCGTGCTGGTTGCAAAATTTTTCATATATTTATTCATTTGTATTGTAGCTGCGACACCAACCCGAAACGGTTGAGCACAATTATTACTCGTAAAAAGAAACTGTCAAACCATTCTTTACATTGTGGAGATCCATATGCTATGGCGGATATGGTTAAAAGTAAAATACATAAATAAAAATATACTTACCATATGATGTTGTTGAGTCTTTACCGATACTACATAAAAGCAGGCATATATTTATTTACGTTTGAAGCTTTTCACGTAAAAATCAGGTTTCAATAATATTTTTTTTTTGTTGAGTGAAATTGATTTTAAACCTCGTCACTTAGATATAATGCAACAAAATTATTATTGTACTTATTGCTATTATCATTATATACATTTACATTGACAATAATTTAAGGAAAAAATACTTGTACAAATAATAGCTCCCACTTAATGTGAAGAACTACATTATTGCTATATATAAAAGGCCCTTTGTTCCAGACTAGAGTTAAAAGGATTAATTATTATTTTGCATAGAAGTTGCGCGATGGACTTTTGTTTGAAAGCCTGCGGATCAAATTCGCAAATAAATTATTTTCGGTGTTATCAGTGTTTTGTTCACCATGACGCCTCTTCCTTAATTGTCTGGTCTTTTAACAATGAGATTTTAGCACTATTATTATTATTATCAAATGATTCTCGCATGAAAAATACAATTATTATTGTCATTTTTACCTTTAAACATTACATTATTAGTTAATATAAAATACAACTACTGTTATTTATAATGAGCATAAAGGGACCGATTTAATTTGCTTGCTATAATCATTCGTCTTTTGAAAACACGAAATAAAATAGGCTAGACTAAGCGCCAAAAAATAGAAAAAAAAGTAATTATGCAGCAATATTCTATTTGCCACCACGAATACCCTAAATTCATCTTCAAGCGCCAAAAACGGCTAAGTGTTAGAAACAGTATCAAAATTTTTGAAATAGGCACTAATTGCTATTTGGTTTCAACTAAGATTAGTTTTTTTAGATTTGAAAAGATTAAACAAAATGATTGTATTTGATTTAGATTATATGTTTAATCCACTGAGAAGCTAATAACATAGTGTGTCTATGAAAAATAACCGAATTATTCATTAAAACTCTTGTATCTCAGATTCAGCTTTTTGGCACTTAGTACCTATTTTATTTCGTGTATTCTATTTTATATTAGGGTTAGATATCAATCGTCCAGTTCATTAGTCAGACATCTCCAAATAGCCAGTTTTGAGATATTGACAAAAAACAATATTTTAATGGTCACCGTAAATCAAATATTATTGATAGATGATGATAAAACTTTGAGTAATTATACAAAAATAACTCCAGATGCAGTGTCCGGTTCATTAGAAAGACATTTAAAAATATCCTAGTTAATATACTAGCGAATGAATAATTCTTTAATAGTTTATCACATTATCTTTTTTTAGTGGGATATTGGAATAATCTGAGTACTGAAATAGATAGAGTTCAACATTTTACGTATAACTGCATACTTAACTCAAATTTCATGTTTTTGGAGTTCTCTCATTAGTGAACTGGACGATTGCTATATCGAGCCGTTACCGGCAGAACATTGTAAGTGACAATAGAACGATTTTCGTTTTTTTTTTATTGAATCTGTTCAAAATGTACATCTATACGGTCCGCACGGTATCAAGTTTTCATCAACCCGTATCTTTTAAGTTACAAAATAATATACAGACTAGTTTTTTTATTTTAAATTTATTTATTAAGATAATCTTAGAACCTTAGATAAAACCCTCCTCCTATAAAATGCAATTTTTACGATTGCAATCTTCCGCCGGGAATGAGTCGATATTGTACGCAAGCATCATTTTTTATTGACAATATGATCAACATGAAGAAGAGGTGGGGAAGAAATAAGCGATGAGACAACCATGTTATTAAAACGAATAATAGAACGCAATAAAAATAAAAAGATCAAAAAACGCATTTTTAGATGCCAATCATTCATGCCAATTCGATATTAAAATGAAATTTTGATTTTAAGATTTCTCTTAAACATCCTTAATTATTCTTTCAAAAATCTCACGATTAAAATACACTACTCTTTTTGTTAAAATGTTTATTGTAATAATGAAAATTTGTATAAGCATGTATAGAAATTAAAATAATTATAGAATTTAGCTCATCATACCTTTAATTTTCTTATATCTATACTCTTAATAACGAAATTCAACTATACCCACATAGGCATGGCAAATTTAGTATCAAATAATATAAATATTTTGTAGTACTACCAGACTTTTGGTATTTTTTGAGCATAAATAAATATTCAACTTCTAACGGAAATACTGTTAATTCCGCAATAATGATTCTTTAAAATCTGCCAAATACAATGCTTCTAAATTTTGGAATAGTTTATGTTGAGAAATATAAATTACTCTCATATTAACATAACAGAGCGTCTTCGTAAAGCGAAATCAGCGTCAAAATTAGAAATTTGTAAATAAACATTTTTTTTCATTCAATATCCTTTGTTAGCCGACGTCATCTATGTGTGAGTTTCATCAAGTATGAAAAGTTAATAAAAATATTCCGAGAAATCTGATGAAATTTTCAAATTGGGTTAGCCGAGCGATTGATATTTAAATTGATTTTATCCAGATCACAAACAAGTTACATTACTATCCAGATATAGCCATACTGAATCACTGATGATATCATGTTTAGACAACGTACGCGATTAATTCTTTGTTCTAGAAATGTAAACACGCACTTCTTTTGTAATTAATACTAGCAATATATTCAATTAATTATATAAATTTATAATTCTCAGTAAAACGTCATTATAATAAAATATTAACACAGTTTATAATATTGTATTTCCATAATAGAAAAACTGAATTCATCTATTTCTATATCAGATGGAAATATCGTAATATACAAAACTGGTATTATAATTTAAAATAACTGGTTGTGTAAGTATAAAATACTGTATTACTATTCAAAATATAAAATTCGTACATTTTTTGGATTGTATAATATATATATATATATATGTATATCTTTTACAAACACACGTTTTTTTAAAGGAGTCTCAACGGCGAGGTTTTGCAGCGACGCCATATGTATATATATTATAGTAAAACCTATTTTGTAATTTCAGTTTATATATAAATTATTTTTCATTTAACCATATCCGCTCCGTAACTAAGCATATGCATATCCACAATTTGAAGATTTGTTTTGGCAGTTTTTTTACTAGTAATAATAATAATAGTCAGTTATTATCTTAACCAATTTCGTCACTGTCCTGGTTTCAAATCGCATTAAAAAACCTGTTCAATTTTCACCGACTATAGGATTCGAACCCTAGACCTTCAGCTCGTGAGTCGGATGCACTATCCACTCATCTACGAGGGCTACCCTAAAGCTAGACCTAAAGACCTGAAGCCGGTGTCCAACTGTCGCTTAGTGGCTAACGACGACTAGACTAAGCCTAAGGACTTACGCAGCAATACACTAAGCCTGCCATCAAAACATAAATAATCATACATTTATTGTTGTATTTTTTATCATTTTTCCAATATTTACAAATATATAAATTAATATTTTTAATCTAAGTTTAAAACAAAAATAATTACTTAAAAAATACAAATTTAAGTAGCGAATTTAAAGTATAAAAGTCTTATACAATACACTATGGAAAGCTCTCGCGAATAAGCTGCGCATTACAATTTAATTTATGCATTGTTGAGTAAATTTACTTATGCTACAAGGGTTTGCTAGATAGGGTAGGCCTTAAAGGCTAAGTTGGAAAAAATCATATTTACGATCGATATTTTGTTCGGCTGAAGTCAAAATTTATCTATTCAATATTCATGGACATGATCACAATAAAATGAAACGTAACGTGTCGTTCGAGTATCCTATGAATACAAATATTTTTTTTATTGTGTTAAAGCAGACGTAAAAAAAAAACTGTTTTTACTTTATAATGCCACTTTAAAACTGTTACTATTAATATAATATTTTATTCGTCTAGATTAGTGATCCATAACTTTTATAAACATCAGAATATTTGATTTTATTTATTTAAATAGTAGTACATACTTTACAGTGATAATCGAAAAAAAAATTATTACAGTAACTATGAGTGTGTTATTTAAATTGATATAAACTTGAAAGTTTTTATCAACTGTAAGATAACAACGTTTTTTATACATATTTCTACAATATGCATTTAAAACTGTAAACTGCTTTCGTACATTTCAACATTTTCAATCAATAACAAAAGTTCAAACTGAGCACTGATCACCCATTATTTAATATAGTGGCACTAATTTAAGGAAAGTATGATACAACATTTAAAAAACCAGTATTTTAGTTTTCTCTGTGAATTAAAAAGAAAGACTAATTCATTGCTATTAATGTATTTATTAACAATGAAACAAGATAAACATTGTATTTCACTAAATAGCGATGAAATTATAAAATAAAGAAAGAATGCCATATAATAAGATATTAAACACTAAATAAAGTATATAATATAACTAAAACGCAAAACAAATATATATAATCAATATCATCATTTTCCACCAAGAATTGAGAGTAGATTAAATTTATTAGCTTACCCTAAATATTTATTGATTAAGTGAAACGCTTATAATATAGTCATAAGTAAAATTATTGATTTCATGTATTGTATTTAATATATTCGTGTGATAAAGTTCACAATAATTGTAATACACGTGGGTGAAGTATGTACGAGTATTTTTTTTACAGTTATCTAAACACAAATATATATATATTTATTAATTTTCTCTATTTTCAAACTCTGTTGAAAAACCATTATATTGAAATTACACAGTTTTTATAGATATTTCCACAAATATATATATGTATACAAAATTAAGAAAATTGGAAATTGGTATCTTAATGACACTGTTGCCCGAAACCGAAAGTGTAACACTGTAGTTGAACATGGTGTCAGATTAATGTACAGATAGAATTGCTCATTATGAAAATGTCACATAATCAGCGGTGAGAGGCGATTTAATGCGATCGCAATTAGTGGATTCGCGGCCGAGAACAAATAAACGGAAACTGATCGCAGATTCCGTTCAAACATGAGACACAACGCGAATACATCAGTAAGGGAACTCGCGCACAGATATTGCTTTCTATATCAACAACGTGACTGCAATAGAATGATATAATATGTTATGTGTGCTTAGTTTACTCCAGAAAATGTCAAATGACGTTATTATGCGAGCCTAAATCACATTAAAAATAATTTATTATATTATATTCTCTACATCATTATCAAATAGTAGATTTTTTTTGATGTGGCCAATTTTATAAATTTACTTTACGTTATAAAAGTAACCAATAGACGTCGACCAGAT
>JAPMAE010001071.1:8327-21528 GCA_036584705.1 Rhyacophila sp. 25_7 | reverse complement strand
TAAACCCATGGTATACAGGCAGGTGTAGCAACGCATGCCGGGTTTCAGCTAGTATATTATAATTCTGTAAAAAACGTCAGCAAGACTTACAGTCCCAATTGCCCTAACAAAGTAACATATGTAACAGATTCAAACTTTAAAACTAATTTTTTTTCAAAAGTCTTTTTTGAGTTAATGATTTCTGATAGTATAACGACAATATCTACTGTTTTCAAAATTGTTAATTTGCAATATAATTAAAACGTGTAAAGAAACACCTAATTCGGAATGGACTATGAATACAAAAACATTATATTGACGTCCGTATACTTAAAATAAAGTTAGTTGAAAACTTCTTCAGAAATTTGTTACCAAAATGCATTATTAAATGTTAATGTAGATTATAATGAAGATGATAAACAATTAGAAAAAAGTGCCATAAGTGTGATTGATTGTTGAATGTTTAATATTCTAATGTTATTTTTTTAACAATTAAATATGCTCGTTATTAGATTATGATGATTGTAAATGGTGAAATTTAATAAATAACTAACATAATCAAATTGTATTATGTGAATGCAAATTTATATAGATCGATATTGACATGCAATGTGTAATATTTTCATTGATTACGTGCTTTAATTATATAATTAACACAACACTTATTAAATGAACTATGAGTATTTACAATATCGATATATGAAAAAATGTCTGAGCCGTATAACAAGAATAGACAAAAAAAAACCTTCATTTTTTACGGATATTATCAAAGGGCAAAAGGGCTTAGGCCTTAGTTTTTTGAAAAGTGCTTTCATTTGAGAATCACAATGTACAAAACTAAATACACGTTCTGTCAAAAAGAATTAATCCGAATTATTATCGGAATTCAGCTTTAGATTTTGAAAAAAGAACGATCTACCAAATTTGTATGCAAAGGAAAAAAGCATTACCCTCATTTTCAATGATTTTCCTTTAATATCACCTCAATCGTCAGATCATGAAAATAAAACACCGATTTCTTTTGGTCATCATGCACCTCAGAGTGGTGTCAATGTGACTAAAAATCGTTTTTTTATGAATCCTCTTTTTTTTCTGTGAAGGTTTGAATTTGAATCCCTTTTGCATAAACACGTTCGAATAATTTGTAGATATTATAAATTATGGATTTCATTAATAGTATTTATTACATACTACTGTAAATTTATATTTTCCCTTAGTAGATTAGTTAATTATAAAATCACATTCCCGTATTGATTTTTAAATTTATAAATCTATAATTAAATACTTTAACAGTACGCAATAAGGTGACGTTGAATAAATGCACTTGATAATATAGATTTTTATTCTTATTCTTTAGTATAGACTTTACCGATTAAGTCCCAGAAGCGAGTTAACTCGCACTGCTTGAAACATACTTTGCTAGACAAATTTGATTATTTTTGATGATTTTAAATATGAAAACGTAGATATTCGACTCCAATATGATCATTCAAAATAAAGTCATGACAAAGAAACAAACAATATACTCTTCAAATAAATATTAATGTTATATTTTTGCTTAAAAATCACAGCTCGCCGGGTTGTGGCATTATGTCTGGCACAAACATCTCAAGCGATAGCAAGGATCCCCTCCCCAACCGGTCGATCCCAAAGTGAAATTTGGTCGATCCCAATTACGATTGTGAATTTTGAAAATAATTATTATTTTCAATTTATAATAAATGAAAAGAATAATATCTCTGTCGTAGGGTATATTGTTTTATTTAGATTCGTGATTAGTTGTAAACGAAGCGGTTTATTTTAAGAAACTTCACGATATTTTGTATTTCAAAATAAATATTTTTAAATGTTAAGAACTAAAATTTACTTATAACCATTTATTATTGGATTCTTATTAGAAGTCAATCGCCACGAAAGTCAAAGATAAAAGTAGCTCCCAGCGTCAAAAAGGTTAAGTACCCTTGTCCTACAGGGTTCTTGAAGGTATAACATAGTATGAGGGTATAGGGGAATTACAATATTTGAGGTGTACTTGATTTGTAACATACGTAACATTCTTAAGTGAATTAACACTGTACTGCATTTTTATGAGCTGTCAAACTTCTCCAAATAAGATACGTGACAAGCGAATCGGTTGAAAATCCTATCGAAGGGAATTGCGTAACGCATTCCCCAACGCGGGATTTAGATCGTGCTCGAGTAGCCGAAATAGTGATCGAAAACTGGCCTCGTGTGCTTACGCACAACCGCGAATTACATGTCGGACATAACTGTGTATGTACAGCGGATACAAAACAACGGGTAAGTAAGAGCAGGCAGCGTCGTAACACTGGCGACACATCCGAACGAAAGTAAAACCGGCTCGGGCAGTGTCTGGCCGCGGAAGGAAGGAAGCCTGCAGGGAAAACGGCGGGCGGAGGGGCAGCCTTGTGCCATGGCCTTGCGATAGGCCGGGGTGGTCAGCGAAAGTGCTCTAGACCTCCCACCCGCACTCGGGGAGGTCTCCTATAAAGCATGCGGGAGGCATAGAGCATCAAGTCACATCAGTTCCGGCAGTGAAGCCACAAGCAAGCTCTTCAAGAGTATTGGCCTGCGAGCACTACCATGCGAGCGCGCTGGAGCCTAGTGGTCAGTGCACCTTTTTGTTTAATCATTTTACTTACCCCTCATTCGACGGCCTCAATCTTACGGAAAAACTTCGCGTCTTAGCTATTTTCCGGAAATTATGCGCTCACGGATCAACGTTAAGTACAAGATATTTAGTTATTTCATGGCGTTGTGGAAAACCAATTTTCCCTAAGTTATAATCGATTGAGCATCCCTGAAAAATTTCCCGTCTTGGTGTATTCATTTACGGATAGATAATATTATCAATGGTTTTGAATAAGATCCGTAATATCCGTTTACAAGAATCGTTTAAATGAATTTTATAATTGACCTATATGGAAAAATATGTATATCAAATATAAATATAACTAAAATATTGGAATTAGACTGCTATTTGATTTAAAAAAAAAGCGTTTTTAAATCAGCTGTAAAGTGCTTTTCTTCCACGTTTTTCCGTGATTTTTCAAATATATGAAACAGTTTCAAGTGCATTTCTTTACAGTTCTTCTTTAGTACATATTGCAAGATACTTAACAGTATTCGTTTTAACTTATGCATATTTACATTCAATATTAATATTTGCTAGATTACGGAAAACCTAATATATATATTTTTTAAATATACTCTTTAAAGTTTTTCAGGATAGGTAATTAAATGTTAAATTACGTGAAACATAAAATACGGTTTTTAAAATCACCTTTTTTATACTGTTTTTCTGTTGTTAGTTTCTATTTTTCCAACACAATAATAGATAGTCTTAAAATTAGTATGGTTTAAATATTTGCACAGTTTTCTGAAATTGCAGGTATAATAACGGCAATTTTATGTTGAAAATGACTTTATCAAACAATTATACGAAATGATAATAGTTGTTTGTAAATAAATAAATAAATATTTTACTATGGCTGCTCCATTTTAATTGTTATAAACATGAGAAGAATTGAAATACGGGGCCATATTTTTCATCAGCACTTTTAATGATTTCACATGTTCCAAAAACTCGACCAAACCACCGTATTGTTAAGTTTTTAATTTTGTGTTATACTAATTGCACTCGCCGGATTTTTAGGTCGAGCCATATTCATTCAAAGGCGATTGTTTTAAAATACGAAACGTTTTAAACACATATTAATGACAGGTTATAGTATCGCACTGAAGAAATTAAGAAAAAAATGTTTATATTCACGGTTGTAACAATACATATTTAGGCAACTTCTTTCTAAGCACGATGCATTATAGACATACTCGTATCAACGATAACTTCATTAATAACTTAAAATATATTACGTTGAAAAAATACTAGGGATATTGTTTTGAAAATATTGTTCTGCAGATAATGCAACATTAAGAGTAAAAAATATACAGTAAATAAATACAAAACACAGTACGTATAATTATTATTTTGTTTGTGCTCTGATATGCACTGTATGAAGGTTTTCATAACAGTTGTTTTTGACGAGTAATAAATAGGTGTTAATTATTAGTTCAACCATTTTGACAACAAATGAAAATTAATAAACATTTGAAAAAAATTGCGGCCAGCAGCAGGATTTCCCCGCTTGCTAGGAGGGCAGCAAATTTTTATGCATTATTGCTACTTAATTAAACCACACGGTGCTACAATTCAACGCACATAATCTATGTTATGTAAAATGTTGGAATAATTGTGTTTGATTGATAATGAAGAAACGTAATATCAGATAAATTTAAATTATGCTGTACAGTTCATTATTCAGAAAAAGAACACGTGATATTTTGTTAATATTATTTTAGATATCTGTGTATATTTTTATTTTAATAAATTACAAATGTGATTATATTAATTTTAAAAAAATTAAGTGTATTTGTACTTTCCCAGTCATTTCATAAATGCATTTCGTATTAAAGAATAATTAAAAAAAAGAACACTTTAACAGATGATTGATGCTTTTTAAAATCTTGCTCGAAAGTGAATAGAGATGTTCGTAAAATTGACACTACCGTCGTTCAATATAATTTGACATAGTTAAAATTAATTTTGCTCGGAATGCACGAGCACTAAACGAAGTGCATTTATGATCTTTTTACTTTCTCCAGCGCTATTTGCGAATGCATGTGGGCATACCGTATTATATATTGTATTAAAATGAAATTATTCTCCATGAGGGTGTTGCGTAATCATTGCATTTCATGTTTGCGTCAGCGATTACCAGTGCAAAAAGAAGTCTGAAAGGATATTATTGTATTATTGAATTTGCGCATTATTTATAATTGTAATGTTAATGTTTACAATGTTACATCGAGAATAATTTAAATACTATTATTATTGAAGAAACCTCGATGCAGCAACATGAATAAAACGATGGCCCTAATAAGTTATAAACCCAATACACATTCATATATTTTTCAAGTGTTCTTTAATATAACTTAAAATTCAAACTTTAGGGTACAGTTATTTCAATGGAGTTTTTGGTTTTATTTTTTTTTATAATTCATTGAGACTATTTTGGTGTATTAATTATTATTGCTTATTCCTTTACAGCTCGTAATAATCATTAAATAATCTAATTAAATTTAAAAAATCGGATAAATAATTAATTAATTAAACCAAAAACAAAACCGATTGAGTACATCATACTTACTGTACATTAACACTTGAAGATTTTTTTAAGGAGATGATTTATTTATTCAAGATTAAATCTACTTGAACTTGTTTTAATGAGATTTTAACTTTATAATGTATTATTTTTATTTAGTTACGAACGAATCTCTCAAACACTTTACGTTAATTATACATTTTTGTATCACTTTTCGGAGCAATTAAGTCTTACCTGTGTCTCACAATAAGAACAATATTTTCATAAAATTATATATTCCATCTTCTTGTATGGTCATAAGTATTTCGTCACGCCATAAATAACATAAAACATATTTTTACACACTACAATTAGACCGATAAATGATAAGAAATCATTGAAAGATTGAATTACTTTTTTAAGTTCATTAATAATAATTAAAATACAATCAAGTACCATGTAAATAATGTGTAATCACGGTAGTATTAACACAATCATTTCAGAAAATATATCAAATCATTTAAAAGTCGATGTAAATAATCGAATTAGAAATACTTTTTATATTTCATTAAATGTAATATCAGTGTTGCACACCATCTCTGGTGTTCTGTTTTTGTTTTTTAATTGTCTAGATCATTTTTTCCCAATCTGTTGCTCTCGAACTACTGGCAATTCTATAAGAAATACACTCATTAAGCTACTTAAATTTTTATTCTCGAAATTTATGTTGGTAATTATTTATCACTGAACGTTATTGTTTCAGACTTCAAAATCTACATAGCTTTTCTATCGATAAAGAAGATAGCAAACCCGGTTAAAACTGATGTTTTTTTTTTCATAACTTTACTAAAACTGTAAATAGACAAAATCACTTATTTGCGTAATATATGTATTATTTAATACTAGCCAATATGTTATATGACAAACTAGTTATTTATAACTGTACGTAATGTGTAGTATGAGTGATAAATTAAATTTTAAAAGTAACTCCTTTGTATATCAAGGTTTGAGATCACTGGTATGGATGTACATTAAACTATATTATTATAATGTACATGTACATGCTTTTAGATCGTTTAGTGAAGTGGAAAGTCAAGAAAAATCATATTTTGTCACGTTTAATCAAATTATCGAGCCACATCCTCTTTGAAAATCGACCGCATTGTATTTATTCAGAGACTCTTCTCACAATTATGATCATTTCGGTTTGGAAAGCTATTGTCTTAGACAAATTTAAAATGACCTATTCAACGTTGCAGTATAAACTCTCTTGCTTCAATAAGAATATTAGCTCAGTGCCGTAGAAAATAAATATAACAAATTATTTATGGCTGTAATTCTATCGTAAATGCAGGTTAACTTTGAATCTAATTATAATTGATGCATTGCTATTTTTAAATACGTTTCGAAAACTATTTCAGTATAATTAAGTTCAGCAGCAATTTTAAATAGAAATAGCGTATCTAATAATTAAAAATATATATTCCTTTTTCTAGAGCAAAGATAAGTTTTATTCTATCTCGTGCGATCTACTTTTCGTTGAATCGGACAAAACTTTATTTGCGTTTTGTTTCATGGAACCGGAATATAAAAAAATATATATTTTAATGAAGTCGAAAAAGATAATTTGATTTCGTTTAAATTGTATATACCTGATAAATAAAATATTTAGTTGTGACGTGTACCAACAACACTGGTTCAGGTTCAATGGCATATTGTGATATGTTAGCTTCCATGTGTAAAATGGAATATCAACAAATAATCTAGATATACATTAACAGTTTTTTACGAGATATTATATAAATGTTAAATTTATATAAATCTTATTATAGAATAGATCATACTAATTAATACTAATAAACATATCTATATATTGTCAAAAAAATCATTACGTAAGTTTTACTAAATTAATAAAGCAGTTCGTTTTACATATATTTTTTCAACAACTTATTTTCAATCATCATTTTTAGTAGTTGCAACCATTATTAATTTTATAATAAATATTTTGCAGAAAAAAATTGTGAAAACAGAAACCATAACAAAAAATGTATTTAATTTTACATTTTTTATCACGACTCATCATATGTTTTACCGTAGTGTCTATAATTTTAATTAATCGTTTACGAATATTTTATATTCTATGAAAAATATTCAGATTCGGTGTGGATTTTAACAAAACAATTCACAAAAATTTTATAACAAAAGTTATAAAATATTACAAATCTAACAATCGCCAAATTATCAGCCAAATTTCCATATTTTAAAATCCGTGTATTACTTTATTCATCACAAATTAATGTTATTTTTATATAAATCACGTATAAATTCTCTATGACGTAAACTTTAGAGTAAAACTTAAACGAGTATATGATTTAAATCATTATAAAAATGTTTTCCGATAGAAATCTGTCAGTTTATGTTTGATCGTTTTTCTCGTCGCTTGCCTCTCGTCGATCTCGTGAAGGATTAATTATCGCACCGGCAGTAAAGTTGATTTCTTTTCTTTAAAAAAAGTGAATGTGCCATTTCTTATGTTGCCGTAGTATGAGTCTCCGCGTCCGGTCAAACGATGCAATTATCGCGTACTAACTTGAAATAATTTCGGATCTTTTTTCGGAAATTATTTTAACATTATGTGCACGTCACATTTTCAGTAAATCAAGAACACGAACTGAGTCATGTCATTAGATAGTCTGAGTCATTAGATTGTTTAAATCATAAAAACCGAGTTTTATTGTCAAATCTATACTTGAGTAAATTCTGACAAAATCATATTGAAGTTAGTACATCACGAACGACAGTTTCATTAAATATGCAGATTTTCAGTAGATTTGATAAAAATTACATTGAATAATATCGATTTTATATTAAACAAATAAAGATTAAGTTAAAAAAATTAACAACATTTAAATATTTACAAAAAAACTTATATTTAAAAATAAGATTTAAAACTTATACTTAAAAATGATATGCCGACTTTGACGTTTTTGAATAAACTGTAATATTCATGTGACATACATAAATACGATTGCAATAAACCCAACGCCATAAACGGAGTTGAGTGTCAACTCGAAACTTTGTGTTGCTTGAAAGGAAAATCACTTCTAATGCACACAAAGAATACGAGACCACGTAATTAATGCCGTCGAGTGAATTTTGCGAAATAAGAATTGCTAATAATGCATATGTATTACATATGCATGTGCGTTCACACATGTATTTAAATACGAAGTCTACTATACAAGAATTCATTTCAAAACAATTATTGCAAGACGTTAATAAATTATTAAGAATAATAAGCGTCGTAAAATAAATTACTCTTCAATGTAAATACTGCTAAATATAATTCATTGTACGTTCCAAATTTAAAATTGAATAACCATAGATTATAGTAGAAGTAAAATCGAGGAAAAGTATGATAAAATTATTTCCAATCATCTTTAGATTTCTCAGAAATTTATTGCATTGCTAATAACCAATTTTTCAGTATAATACAAATATTTTATTATTACCGTAAAAAGGTAACGGTGCACATCGATGTTTGCTTACAATGTAGAAATGTATTAATAATGTTTGCTAGGATTTCTTCTCATTATTCTTACTCTTTATGGAGGTCGTGTCATATTTACAAACACGTAAAATTATTTTCTTTAAACTTAGATGGTATTCCATGTCGTGTCCCTAAATTCTGTAGTGCGTTAAACTAACGATAATATGAGTAATAAGAAATTCTTCGCATAAGATATATATATATATAGTATAACCGGTCCGCAATGTATTCAATCAACATAAAAAGATATCCGCGTCTAAAATTTAAAAAATCAGTGCAGCAGCAAAATAAAAATTCTACTAAAAATAGATAGTATAATACGCTTTTATTACTTTTTAAGTAAATCAAATATTCACGTAAAATTACGTATTACAATTAAAGTACTAGTATTATACAAAGAAAAATTTATATATTTTTTATGTATTATTATAAAACTATTACAATTATTGTGTGGTAAATTGGATTTATTAATTACTTACGGTATAGTCAATAAGTCAGTATGTCATAAAAAAATAATTATTTTATATGTTTACAATGTATCCGATTATTTTATATTTTGTATACATAAGCATCATTTGTAATACAAGATTTTTAATTGTACTGTCGTTGTAATTTTTTAGCGAAAACTTTAATACAAAATATGGATAAGTCTTTCGGTTTTAAACAACGCAATAAAATTAGATTAATCGTTTTAATAGTTATCACATTTTCTCTCAACATAATCGATACAATTGTTGCCTACAATATAATGACGATGACTGGCAAAGTCTTTCAATCGATAGTAAACAAAAAGCATCTATAAATGCAAGCCACTGTTACCGGATGATGATAATATTGTTACATGGCGTCAGTGCTTTCTCCTTCATTGCCAAATACTGATTTGGTGGGCGTTATGATAACAACGTGTATCAGAAACGCCACGTCTTGTGACGACATCTGAGCGTTTGCAAAAAATCAAAAAGCAAACCTGTTAGCGGTGAATAATTAAAAATTTAGCACCAGTGAGTCAAATAGGGCATAAAGAAATTTTCAGAGAATATGGTTTTCTCACGTAATACAATTCTTAATATTACATTTAACAATTAAGATGTGAACCATTTTCGTGAGTTTTTTTGTTTCTCGTAAATAACGGTTTTTTGTTATTTATTATTATTAAATGATTCCGTAATGATTAACTTAAGCATCGGTTAGTATACGAGTAACCCACTTACTTCAGTTTGTTGATTTAACGTAGAGTATTTTTATTAAGCAGAACAAAACATAAATTACGTCAATTAGAATTATTTTTTAGATTTTAATATTGCAGTCTTGAAATTGAATTAACAAAATATGAGAAAAAGTATTGTGTTTTAAATAATCTTTATTGTATTATTTCAGATTACCCTTGGGGTAGTTCTTCACGTCACGCTTGTCTCGACTAAAGCAGTAGTTGACCAGAATCAACAAGCGCAACAGACGCAGATAGCAGAAAAGAAGGTCGGTTACGACTACTCCGGTCCATCTGGAGGAGATTCGCATCATGATCATCATCATGAGGAGCATCACGTAGAGCACCATGACCATCATGAACATCACGACCCTGGATATTGGAAGAAAAAGCTAATATGGAAACCAGGATGGAAAAAAATTTGGAAGCCAGCCAAGAAACAAATCTGGAAACCCGATTGGAAAAAAATTCATAAACCTATCTGGGTGCCTACTCAGGTAGCCGTGTGGAAAGATATCCAAGTGCCTGATTGGAAAAAAATCTGGAAACCTGTTTGGAAAGAAATACAAGTACCAGTGTGGAAGGAAATTCAAGTACCTGATTGGAAGAAAATATGGAAACCAGACTGGAAACACATAAAAGTACCTGCATGGAAAGAAATTCAAGTTCCTGATTGGAAAAAAATCAATGTACCGATTTGGAAAGAAATCCAAGTACCAGCATGGAAAGAAATACAAGTGCCTGCATGGAAACAGGTTTGGGTACCTGAATGGGTCAAGGAAGGAATCCCAGGAGAGAAATATTTAGGTAAAGATCACGACGGCTGGGAATATACATCACACGACCTTTGGAAGAAAAAATTAATATGGAAACCATTCTGGAAAAAGTATTGGAAACCTGCCAAGAAACAAATTTGGATTCCCGACAAAAAGCTGGCATGGAAAGAAGAATGGAAACAGATTTGGAAAACAGAGAAAAAACAGATTTGGGTAGATGACAAGAAACTTGTCTGGAAAGAAGCATGGAAACAAATCTGGAAGCCAAGTAAGAAACTTATCTGGGTTCCAGACAAAAAGCTTGAATGGAAGGAAGCATGGAAACAGATTTGGAAACCAAGCAAAAAGCTCATTTGGGTACCAGACAAAAAATTAGAATGGAAAGAAGCATGGAAACAAATCTGGCTTCCAGCGTGGAAAAAAATATGGAAACCAGTGTGGATTTCAGAGTGGTTCCCATCGCCAGACCATCACGACCACCATCACGATCACCACCAAGAACACCACGATCACGGTTGGGCAGATAGAGTTGACAGACAAGCGCAGGGTTCACAAAACACTGCCGCAGTTGTTCAGGCTCCAGCGTCGGTTGCCGCCGCCGCTGCAGCACCTGTTGCGCAACAGGCCCAATCGTCCTGGCGGTTTCCCAAGTGATTGATGTAATACTTTAGACCATAAGGTGTATATAAACTTCATCTTCCGACCCGAGGGTTGTAACTGAACATTAAGTCATTTGAATATAGCCGGTGTATGTTTGTACAATTAACAGTGGTAGTTTCAAAAGGAAACTACTTCTTAAGTAATCATAGTTTTAACTTTATGTGGTACATTGAAATTACATGACATCTTCTCGATATGATTGATCTTGCTTGAACATTCTACAAGGTCAGATTCCTGAAAATAGTTTCCCAATATCGAAGCCCGTATTATCCACACGATGCCATACCCTTATAGAAAATGTATTTAAGCATCATACCAGAATGTATAGCCAGATAATTCTTAAAATTCTCTCTCTAGTCTTTATAAAACAGATGTTAATTATATCTCTCTCGATGTTTCAGTAATTGCGTAGCGAACAATATCAAAACAGCAATAAACTAAATTTCCCAATACCGTCGCGCGCCTACAATTAAAATTTCATGCATGCTTAATCAGAATTTCATTTAGGAGTACAATATGTAAATTACCTATATTTTTGTATTATTTCCGGATAGGAAGGTAGAAAGGTAAGTTGAACTGGCGTACACTTATACATATCCAAGAACTGCTCTACGTGTAATCCCTGTGTTATGATATGTTATGTTATGTTATGTTATGTTTAAATCTAATATGTAATACTTTTACTTACTGCATGTTTGCGCGGACCTCTATTATGTAGTCCTTGTTGATTTTTATAATTGTTTTATAATAATTATTGTGTTTTACCGTTATTATTTCTTCAGTGAAATAAATGCATTTTTAAGTATTTATATACATGTTTTCATTACTATTTTAAAACATCTAGTTGTTGTTGAGTCCACAACACAACGGTATAAAAATATATTTTTCGGAAAAATTTTCATGCAGGAAAATGTAAAAAAAAATATGCGATTGTTTAGCTAGCATTCATTTTTTCAATTTTCAAATCTAAAATTGTGAAGTAAATTTGAGCATACATAAATAATAATAATAAGCATAATGCAATGCTGAGTATTTATCATATTCTCAATCTAATAATCTTAAAATCTCATTAAAAAATATACAAAATTATATTTCCGGCTGTATTGTTCTAGGCCTGCCATATGTGGACAAAACTGCGAGTTGATATGATTTAGAAAACTCATCAAATAATTAATCGCTACAGAAATATACTTATTTTAATAGTCTTGACTTTAATATAGAACCCCAATGCAATTCAATATAGGGTGCTTTGAAAATCGAAACTTATAATTTTTTTACAACGTTTTAGTATTAAAAATGCGAATTTCGCTCAGTGGCTTAGCTACAAATTTTGAGACCCCAGGCTTTCAGGCATTTCAGGCCGGTCGGAAAGTTTTCGCCTCTAAATTAATGGTAGCAACGTAAATCAAATTTACAAATCGTACAATTTTTGCCGCCACATTATTCATTTCGCAAGCCATACTCTAAAGCTTGCGAGTACAGACGTCCGGCTAGAGCCGACGAAATTCATTGTTTTATAATACACATTGAATGTACACTATTATACATGGTAATCATGCGGGTCCCACATTTAGAAATGATAAAACGGCCCCATTGAGTGTCCAGAGATTTAGCCCCCCCCCCTCTCCGTAGAGCTAAGGCATCATGCTTTGCTTCACTATATTGTATTACCTACGCCGCAATTTTTAGTTAGTAGGGTAGTAGGGTACGACGGGAAGACACACAAATATTTGTGTCTAGTATTTACTACAGATGTTAATTCTACACATAATTAGTAGAACTTCAATTTAATGCAAAGCGTTTAATGACTAATTGAAATTGTTTAAGATATTTAGTGTATATAAAAAAATGTTACAGAAAAAAATAA
>JAPMAE010001070.1:6272-20253 GCA_036584705.1 Rhyacophila sp. 25_7 | reverse complement strand
CTCCGCAATATGAAGATTGTTTCGACAGTTTTTTTATTCCGAGTAATAATTGTCAGTTATTACTTGAAGCACAACTAATTTGGCCAGTGTCCTGGTTTCAAATTGGCAAGAAAAAAGCCTGTGCAGTCATTGACAGTTATGGGTTCGAAACTCGTCAATCTCACTTACGAGAGCGATAAAATAATGCATAGATATTTGAAAAACAAAATGTCTTCAATTTCTAGATTGAAGTCGTAATCATAGAAATAATCAGTAAAATAGCTTAAATATATATATTATTTAGTAAAAGTTAAAATATATGACAACATTAAAATATAATGTGTGAAGAAATAAAAATGATATTAAAATTTTTCCCTGTTACTATATAAGTACTGTTTGAATATTCATTGATTGAAAAATCTAATGCTTACTTGAAATTTAGAAAAAAATATAGCATTCCGACTTTAAAGTAAAGTATATGCATCTTTAAAATGTGAAGATTCCCTTGATAGATCTATCTACAAATAATAATTTTCAAATATTAGCTTGGTACATTGAACATAAAATAAATAAATAGGCTTGTTTCAGGGTTCGAACCCCCGACGCACTGATTCAAAATTCTGTACGCCGCCCGTAGACTTATCAAAAATTAAAAATAAAATTGTATCATATACTATATATATATATAATATGTTCTTAGGTTAAAAATAGTTTTTGTTGGCTAAACTTAATAATTATAAAATTTCAAACAGCATAATGCTTGGTGAGGTTACTGATTTATTTATTCTGCTTAAATCACACCTCCCTCGAAATAGAGTATATTGATTTTTAAAATATGATGATTACCATGATAAATACTTTTACCCATATGCTGGTTTCAAATATCTAAAAAAAACTGTAATTTTGCCAACTATAGGATTAACTTGCACAAATTTAAACGCAGTTAGTTTTCTAGAAAAATATGAATATTTTAAATATGAAAACGCAGATATATGACAATATTATGACCATTAAAACTAATTCATAACAAAAAAACATTCAATATACTTTTAAAATAAATATTATAAGGTTTAATTTTAGGTTAAAAATTCACACTAGCTGGGTTAGACACTATGTCTGTCACAGAAAAGGTTAATATCTGTGGCTCTCAGATTACTAGGCGTATAAATAAATATATATCAAATTTTGAATTTAATAATAATAATGATTGTTATTAAAAGAAAATTGTATTCATATTCTATCAAAACTATACTCATAATTATAATAAATACGAATATTAATCGGAATACTCGTACAATTTTTTTTTACTAATATTCGAGAATGTCTCTATATTGGTCTAGACTCTAGATTAATGTACGAGAACATCAGTATTTTCAAATTGTAATCAGTTCAAACTTACTTTTACTTAACTAGAAGATATAAAAACTTGAAACAATTTCATTCAACATAGCCTGTGCTCTCCACATTGGTTGATGCAATGGTCGAATAATTAAATTTTGTCTCAAATTAAACTTAATAAAGTTATACGACGTATTTTTAAATAAAACATTTATTTATTATGTGTGCTTATTTTTGTTCGAGTATCATCTATAAAAATAGTAGAGTACTCAAAAATTCTTAAAATACTTTTATATGCGTTTGATTCTGAACAGTATTGATTTCGTTTAATTAATTATGCAAGGTTACGACCAGCTTGTGGAAAAGTCTTGTATTTGGACGTTCTACATTTTTTCGATAAACTTCACCACGTGAATAAATCAGTTGGCATTCGTTTACACCATCCGGTACCGGGGAATCAGAAATGCTGAAAGGAAACGCATTAGGAACTTGATAGGGGTCACATGAAATAACATAGTAATTTATATTTTATTTTTTCAACGCTAGCAACCAATATACGCCGATGTACTTTTTAATTGTAGTGGTATCGAGAGAATTTATTGTAAACTGGATATTTTTACAAATGCCAAGGAAAATTTTGTTTTCAGTTTATTATTATAACCTCAACAGTATTATTAGTGAAATATTATTTAAAAAATCAATACTTAATTGCTATTTATATAACAAGAGCATAAGTTAACAGTATTACCGAATTTATAAACAAAAAATAACTTGTAAATTATTAAGGTGTACGGCTATTGAAAAACTCAGTATTTTTAAATATAGAGTATGTTTTTTTATTAACCATATTTGCCTAATAACAAAGCATATTATGCATATTCGTTATTTTAAGATTGCATCAATATTTTTTTTATACGAGTATATAATAATTTATTATCAATTATTAACGTAAATAATTTGGCTTATATACCTAGTTTCAAATAAACATAACAAAAACTTATACACAATTGCTAGTTATGAAATTTGCAACCTTTAAACTGTTTGGCAGATACGTTAACTTATACTTATACATACTTAGTGAAAATGTAAGTTTTTAACCGACTAAGTCCCAGAATCCAGTTAACTCGCACAACTTAAAACGTGGTATTATAGATAATTTTGGATGACTGTAAATATAAAAACGCAGAGATACAACTATAATATCATCATTAAAAATAAAGCCATGACAAAATTATTCAATATACATTTAAAAGAAAATTTTTGGTTTTATTCTTCCTTAAAAATTTACAGATATTTGGCACAACAAATAAATAAACGTAAATAAGTTTATTTTACATCATAAATAAGTTATTTGACTTCAAATTGTGATAATATTAGCTTTTTAAAAGAATTCATTTCAGTGCAAAGTATTTTGCGTATGCATTTTTGAATCAATTTTAACATGGAAAGCCAAAATATGTTTTCGTCATTATTTGTTACATTATTGAAAAAAAAATGTGATTCGAATTCATGAAGTTTATTTGATATATGTATATCATGAATATGTTTTAGAATAAAGGCTGTATTGTAATAGAATAATGACTTTTGTGGTTGGAAATATTGTCTACCATACTAAAGAAGCCGTACGAAAGTAACTTTATAACTTAGACGTATGTAAATACTCGTGTATAATGTACATTGGTTACGAGTTTGAATTTTTTTCACCAATATGATTATGTTGATACTTTGAAATAGATAACATCAATCGATGAAATGTTTTTATTTCTATAACGAAAATTCGAGTAATTATACGATCTTGCTACATATATAGATTTTTTTATTACATTGGTTTTATTCTCACGTTTCTCAATAAGTTATAACATGTGCCACCATTATACACGTATTTATGCTTGCAAAATTTCGATGAATACATTAGTTTGAGAAAAGATAAAAAAAAAAGAATAGATAATTTTTCAAGCTGTTGTGCATGCAAAGAACTACTGGACTTCTTTTTAGTTAGTTCTTTGATAGGTTTATGTGATAAAATTGAACAATAGTGTATTTAAAAGTAGGTGAGTGGATAGTGCATTCGAATCACAAGCCGATTGTCTAGGGTTCGAATCCCAAAGATTACTCAGGGGTTTTCATGTGTATTTGAAACCAGGACATGGAGCAAACTGAGCTAATAACTGATAATTATTACGTGTAAAAAACTCTAAAAACAATCTGCACATTAAAGAAATTCATATGCTTTGTATTGGAGCGGATATGGTTAAAAAAAAGAATATCAAAGTATTTCCGTAAGATATTAAGATTGTTATTGTATTGCACTATTATATCTTGGTTTCTCTGAGTATATCGCGCTCCCTACAGTCATTCACACTCTAAATATATGTTATTTTATACTAACTATATTATTTTTTTGTGCCATCATTCAACTACCTCATTTTGGGACCACTAAAAAGCTTAGCGCTTACTAGAGTTGCTTTAAACAACTTCTTGAAAGTTTCAGACTCGTTGCAATTAACAACACGACCCACCTGTCTAAGTTTTCGTGATATTAACTGTATTGGAGATAAATTGATATCAATGCTCAGAAAAATGTTTCGTTTCTTTTAACATGTTTCAATATTATTTGTATAATAGTACATTATTTTTAATTAATTGCATGATTTTTTTTATTTCTCCGTCAGGCTCTAAGTAAAATTCTGTAAAAAACAATTTTTCATTTATAAATTGTAAGATGCATGGTTTTTCGGGTGAGCTTAGCGAGAGCATCAGTTGCCCTTAAATTTTTTGATAAAGAAAAGAAAAAGAGAAAAATGGAAAAAATAGAAAGAGACGGAAAAGAATCGCTAGGAATCACAATGCGTGCACGAAGAATTTCAATCATTTTGCAAAACTGCCCGACCAAAATGACTGCCCGGAATTCCGTTATTGTGCTAAAAATATAATATTAATCTTCTCTGATAAAATAAATAATATGCCTCTTTTATACAAGAGATCGATACGCCACTGGTTATTATTATAATGCCTGGTAGCAATATGAAATATGTTCAAAAAATATTAATAATAGATTTCGCCATGTAGGAGAACTTTGATTAAAAAAGAAACATATTTTTTTGATTATAGGACAACATATTATTTTATACAGGTTATCTATATTTTTGTCGATGATTTTCATTTTGAATATATTGTACAAGCTTTTGACGTACTAAAAATACTTCGTTTCTGGTTTGTAACTTGGTTGATAAAGAAAAGTGGACGATAAATGATAACCCATTCATTATGGCCATTTTTCTAAAATTAATATTTTAGACGTCAAAGGTATTTTAAATATCTATATATGATAAAATAATTAAAATGAAAAAGTAAAAATGTTGAATATTTAATTTAAAAAACCTAATACTTATGAAAATAATAATGATTTGGACTCTACAAGAAAATATGCTTTTCTATTATCTTAAAATCCACTACTGTAGTATTTACTTCTGTGTATTTTATTTTTAAATCAAATAAACAAGAGCACTGTTATTTAGAAGTGGTGCCTAAATAATACCTATAATAAATACCTAAATAAAGTATACAGAAATGATCGTTTTGTTATAAGTTATATTTCTTAAATATATTTTATAATTCTCATGTTGTTATTTATGTGTATTAATATTATAAATAACTTCGCTGTGATTATTTATTTTAGCTATTTTTAATTGATAAAAAATGTTATTACTTATGTAGTGATTTTTTTATGAATTGTATTACACGACTTTTCTAATTATAACAATACATTTTTTTAATTATTGGAATTAATTTGAAAAAACTATACAAATAGTTAAAATATATTTATTTTGTAAGGTTGCCCAACTGAAGAAAGACGCTGTTTCCTTTTACATAACATACAAGACAAGATTTTTGCCATTGGTAGTAATATTCTTTTTACTATATAGATTCCAAAGTATAAAAATTCTCCACAATTTGTAGATTATTTTTGAAGGGTTTTTTACGTATAATGACTGTTAATTTGGTCTATATTCTGGTTTAAAATGTAAATGAAAAAACCTGTGCAATTTTCGCTAGCTACAAAATTTAAACCATAAACTCTCAGTTCGTGAGTCCAATGCGCTATTCACTCACCTACGAGAGCAACAAAATATATAGTATTATATATATAATACAGCTTAATAATGAAAAAAAAAATGATTGATTAACGAATTATAGATGTAACTATTGTGATTTTAATAAATTATGTTTTATTGAAAGAACCATTTTTTTATACTTCTTCCGTAAAGCTCTTTCATTGTAATTATCAATTAATATCATAAGAAATATAAATTTACTTAAAAATACTTTGAATAATATATATAAAAACAGTGTTATTATTTTAATGTAATAGCTTTTTACCAACATTTTTCAGTAAACAATAGAAATAATAAGAGTATTACTGTCTAATTTATATAAATATAAAAATATGTAATTTTATAAAAAAAAGATAGAACTTTCCTTTTTTTTTTATTTAGTTAAAAACCTATCTGAATTTTTGAATGTTAGTTGTATTTATATGGTTAAATTTATGTAGTATTAGCTTGAATTCCTAAGTTATGATTTTATTACTTAGCAGAAAGATGTAAATATTGAAATAAAAACACAATTTTATATTTATTTCAGTTGTTTGTTACTTTAAGTAGTAACTTATACACTTTACTGCTAGGGTTATAACAAAATAAAATAAAAAAAATCGATGATATCTCACACACACATTGTTTTATTTAAATTTAAAGATAGGAAGAGCTTAATGAAAGACCCTTTATATTGAAATACAACAAATTAAGGGTGTATTTACCATTGAAAATTGTATTTTACACTACAAACGGATAGAATGAAAAAATATGTAATATCGATATCTTAAAGAGTTTTTTGGCATTTGCCATAATTTTGTTGAAATGGAATTAGTTCATTTTGGAAATACATCAATCAAATTATCTCTCATAACTACATCATATAAACGGTAAGAAAATATTATATTAAGTACTATTTATTATTAAATATTTATATCGATGCTCTATTTAATATGTAAATATTTTTTTATAAAATAACACAAAGTAATTTGCAATTTATTATTATCTATATTTGTTAAATAAATATATACGAGTGTATATATACATTTGGTTACATAAAAAAATATAAGAAAATATCATATTTTTGCGATATGGCACCCTTTCTAGAATATGTTACATCCCCTTACACACAGACACTTCACGTGTGCACTAGAATATACATTTAAGTATCTCGTCTAAGTGCTATCCATACAAAAGAAAGCGCACATACATCGGCGGGTTGTTTTCTTTAGGAACTCTTTTTTCTGACGTTTATTATCATTTTCAACCCTGGCCACAGATGTCTCTATCATAGAATAAATGATCCACTGACAAATCGTCCACTATTTATCCATATATATAAAATATATATATGTACATTATTATGTAGATATTTACTCGTACGTTAAATAATGGTAGATTGATAATATTCAACTGCCTTTAGATCATTATATTAAATAACTGAACATTATAATTACACCATACAAGTTATAACATCATTTTTATAGTTGTTTTTTTAACTTTGACCAGTTTTGTATATTAAATAAAATTGTTATAAAAAACAATACAAGTTAGTTTTTGGTGTGCGCCGCCTTTTCGCTATTAAAATTATTGACAAAGTTTTCTTGCTAAATGTTGCTGATGAATTCCATTGATTTATGCGTGATTGTTATATTTAAGTTTGTTTTGATTTCATTGTAAATTTATTTCTTATTCTGGTCCCTGAGTGATGTAACTAGTAATTGACGATGGGCTGTAAAATGGTTGATTTTTAGAAAATGTTCAGTTCCATATTGAAATTTAAAATCCATTAAATCTAATTAATAGTTTGTTATAAGTGCTTAAAAGAACTCCAATAAGTTCTTAGCCCTCAGGTACTCCAGAATGAGATGGGTAGATAACGTAACTAGAGGTGCATAAATATTAAGTGTGAAGACTACAGAGAGACGCTAAAGACAGAAAAAGCTTAGAGGAAGGTTGTTTAATCGGCCATGAACCTGAATAAACCGGAATGCCACAATTATTATTATTATTAATAATCATAATATTTTATTTATTTATAAGTTATTTTTGGGACACGTTCTGAAAGCTTTATGCTATTTACAGCATTGCATACTATAAAAAAATACAAAACATTGTAAATATAGTGATAATCAAACTTACTTATTTAATAGTACACACGCGGTTTTCAAAATACTGTAATGAACAAATGAAAATATCGATTGATTGTCATATTATTAAGTAGTAATTAAATTAAAAAATAAGTCTAATTGAGAAAAATACTCTCAAACATGGCCCAGATATATCTAATGAATGGCCGTTATTGCATTCACGAAAATAATTCATATTAGATATTGTATACGATAACAGATTACTAATAAAATTTTTGAAATAGCTTTTGTAAACATTATCAAAAACGATCTATTTCAACAATTCGGTGTCAAACGCTATGAGAATGAATTACACGTATTCCCATTCTGAGATTCAATGAAGGTGATATTAAAATAAAAATTTCCATAAATACGTCCCTCATGTAAAAAGAAACGCAGCTTTTTTCGCCTTTATACATATTATTTTCGTCTATTTTTCATAAATTAACAACATCGCTTGACGGAAGTCAAGTCAATCGTGGTTTCCTGTGAAACGAAGCTTAATGTGCTTTTATTGTCATACATTATTTTTTAATTTGAACAGTAACTTTTATACAGAAAAAATAAAATGCCATTAATAAAGAAAAATGATTAAGTGGTCCGGAAAGATCAATGCTCGGGCGATCGTGGAAGGAAGCATATGTTTTCCTTCTGTTGCGTTGGTGAAACCATTTAAAAAACAAGCATGATTTGGACCGCAGCACATCAGGGTTTTGTCATGCGTGCGTATTTTGAAAACAACCGATTTTAAGCAACGGTTCAATACTCGTAACAATGCCGTTTCTAATGCTAACACAATTTGGTTTTAGCTCAGGCACTTGCAAGAAACGAGTAAAATAATAAAAAGCGTTTAACCGTTGCCCCCACACATTATTATAACTAAAAAAGAAGATAATCGAAGAAGTTAACGCCATATTTTGCAATATACGATCTGTACAAAATATCAGAGATTGTCTCCAACAGTGTGTTGCTGCCAACGCTATTTTGAGAACATTATTTTTCAAACTTAATGATTATAAATGGAATGTCTGATAATTTTGAAAGTAAAAACGTTTTGTCTTTATATACTCTAGCTTACCGTCTCTTCAGAAATTCACACTCAATATTTTCGCATCTATAGTTACGAATATGTTATAGACCCGTCTTATTTTGGAGCGGCGATGGACTGAATGCCTACCGGAGTTCTTTCAAACACTTTTTTCAGAGTTCTAAATTCATTACATCTTACCCAGAGCTCACCTAAAGCATTTACTATGTTAAGGCTAGATTTTTTGTAAAGTTCAGCATTAATTAATACGAAGTCTTTGTGTTTCTTTATTTTTGTATTTTATTGTATTTTCGAATATCTGCATGGCTCTTTCCTGTTTATTAGTTAGGCTCTTAGTTTCACATTTATACAGAACTGTAAATTTAATGGTCATATTATAAATTCATAAAGGTTTTAGAGTAATTTTTTTATATGTTTTTAGAAAATGATATCAAAACTGTGATAATCTTTTCAACATAATGGCTCTCCAATAAGGATTGACAGTGAAAAACATTACAGTATAATATACGAATACTGAAAACTTAGAGGGTTGATCACTAATGTAAATGATACAAAAATCTTTTATTATCTAAGTGAACGAAAGAAGAAATACCGATTTTTATTATTATTAAAACCATTCAATAAAAGCAACCCTTGGTTTAAATACTAACAAAAAACAAATATAGCTGAAAGCAACAATTTTTGTTATTTGATAGATACGGGTAATCCATAATATTGCCATACAGAGCTTAAATGGGTGCCACAGAAATTTGTTTGTAAAAAAATAATAATATCCAATTATTTTTATGGATTCACACAGTGTTTGATGTTTTATAATAAAATTCTATAAAACAACATCGTCCCTTCAGAAAATATGTTAGAAATACACCCTTGCGGATATTTTCCAATATATTGGGGCAGGTAATGAAATTCTGAGAATGGAATTCGAGAGGGTGTTTTCTTTTCAAAAATAATGCATTGCATTAGGAAGTCTTATTCACTATTTTACGGACTTTTGATGGGATTCATTTACGACTAGGGTGGATCTTCTCTCTGGTCGTTTACGAGGCCTTTCTTCGTTAAATATAATTGCCGTTTTCAATTCGTGCTACGAGTATTTCATGAATTTATATTAAACACGATATTACCGTCGCTATGTTACGATGTCTTAAATAATATTCATTTAAATAGTACTTCCTTCATTATGCGACAACGTGAAACACAAATTCTTAACTTGATTAAGTTTTACGCGTAAAACATGTCAGTAAATATATTTTATTTTACTTACGTAATAATTGTACGAAATACAATTTCTTTCTCTCTCTGAAATAAAAGTTTAAAACGAGCATAAATTATGAAATAAAATTAAGTTATCCAAAAAATTTAACCACTTTAACCATGCTTGAGTTTTTTTTCAGAAAATTTTCAGAACCTATCGACTTTTTTATTGCATTTTAATAATCTATTTATAATAAAAAACATGGGTTCGTTTCTTTTTTTATTTTTTTTTATCGTAATAGACGTAAGAAACGAATTTCAAAATAGACAAAATAAAATATAAGTATATAGATACATTATTTAGACGTTATGAAATTAGGGGTTTTCAGAATTGATGAAGATAATGTAGATTGAACTCTCATAAGTTGAGATTCAATGATGCCGCAAGAATTTTGAAAACCCTTGATTAAAAAATCAAATTCGCGAATAAAAAGTGCGCGCACCTCAATAATTCACATAAAACTGACGATTAATAATCGCTAGATCACCTGCATATGGAGTCATATAAACCACGAGATCATGGGTATACTGAGTCATTTCTAAATATAGAAATCGAACATCTGCAAGAGCGAACATAACACAAGTACCCGTTTGTATAGGTAAGAGTGCGGGCGTAACGACATGTTCAATTCACCCGTACTTAATTCTTGTAAAACTACAGTAAGTGTTTTATAATAAACTCAACATCTTTTGAAATTAATATTTCTATTATAAATTAAAAAAAAAAAATATGTTCACATATAAAAATGGTTATTTTATTCATTTGTATAAAAATGTACTGCTTTTTAAAATATCTAATAGGATCTTCAGAAAAATAACCACCGTTATCAATAATGCCATTTATCTTATAAACAACTTTTCATTTGATTGTTTTTACAAATCCCATATTACAAACGTGGTTATACTGAAAGGTACCAAGTGGCAAAAGACAAAAGAAGATCCACTGAAGTAATTTGGAGTATAATTGTGACGAGAATGATTAATACATATTTATACGTACCGGAAATTCTTAGTGAAAATCCATTATATTAAAATTATGACACAGTACAATTTTGTACGTACTTAGACTAAATATCAAATATAATATCTGAAAAAATCAAGACCGTTTTCTTCTGATACAAGATTTTAATGTTCTTAATTGAAAATATTATAACTGGTAAAATCCCTCTTAAATTTTTAAATATATAAGTGGCATAACTATAAAAATTGTTAGTATTTAAACGAACGTATAAGTTTTATAGATATGACACCTATTATCTAGTTGTGAGTCAATGTGTAACAGATTGAAGCCCGTTATATATTCGTTAGTCATACAGGTAAAAGCTTTATTTAATAAATAGATTTATACAAAATCCGAAAATGAGATTGCTGGGTGTTTTATACTTATAGCAGTATGCAGACAGATTGGATCTCGATATATCATTTGTTCAAAACACTAATTTATGCAGCCGCCGAATTGATCATAATTCGGAATTGAATTCCCACCACATTCCACAATTATTAAGCACATTGACGTCGTACATTAATGACAATAATTCACATACAATAAAGATATTTTAAATAGTGTATTTCAGTTAAATTATTATTTCTAAAATGTTTTTCTTATTGAACTGCTTTATCTGACAAAAATATATTTTATATTTACTCCTTTCAAGATATTAAATTAATTGATATTAAAAAATGGCCGAACACATTTCAAACCACATTATTCAGAGTGTTCTTGAGCAATTTTCTTTTAGTTAAACAAAATATTTACAAAAAAAGATATTGATAAAGATAATGGGTATTTAAAACGTCAAAAATTTCCATTTTGTTATTAATTGTCATAAACTAAAGTAGTTTGTCACAATTTTTTTTCAATTTTTCACGATTAAATATTTGTTCTAACTGATTCTATTAAATTAAGTGGACTACACGACGATAGTTAAATTGATCTGATAAAAAATCTAGCAAATTCCATAATTGGATATGACAGAAGCATGTATATATTTGTTTATATTTGCGGTACACTTGGCATGGAATTCAATAATACGTCGTTTCAATGATTGTTTTATGTTTTTAATAATACTAAAAAGTAATATTTTGGATTTATACAAAGCCAATATTATAAGTAGGTTTTAAGAAATCAAATCGATTTAAAAATACTGTCCTGGTATAGAAAAGTGCTTTATCTAACGTTTGTAATATTAATAAATTTGTAATTATTTATGCATATGAAGATATAACATAAGATTTCTGGGTTGAACCGTATTGTAAAAGATATCTTATAGTTAAAAAATGTTTTTTTATTACCTTTGTCTTTGTATAATTCTTTTAATCATATCCGCTCCAAAACAAAGCATATGGATCTCCATAATGTGAAGATTATTTCGATAGTTCTTTTACGTGTAATAATTATCAGCTATTAGCTCAACCAATTATGGTCCATGTTCCGGTTTCAAAGGCACACGAAAAAACTTGTGCAATTTTGCCAGCTAGTATTTGAATGTTAGACCTTCAATCCATGAGTTGGATGTACAATCCACTCACCTATGAAGATAAATATTATATAATAGTGCAAATTTATATAATACTACAGTATTAATTTCATTCTGAGACGATAGCAAATGGTTTAATATTTCACCAAAAATATTCCAATATTGCATATTTTCTTTAAAAAAATAAAAAAAACCCCCCAGTCATTTGTTCGTCAGTGGCTAAGTACTTTTACTCTTAGTAAGTTTATCAAACAATAAGCGTAGAAAATATAAGTTACTAATATTTTTTATCAGATAAAATTTCAATCACATGTTGCGATGAATTTAATAGTAAAATATTCACCAAAAACGATTAATCTTTGCGTAAGTAAAAACCTAAAAGTGTGCCTTCTCTGATTTACAATTTAAAACAATTTCGATGATAAGTGAGTTCTATGTCTATTTATTTGGCCTCCTGGTTTCCCAGTAACTTTTTTACTTTTTGATATAATCGTCAATCTTTAAAAATATAGATTAAAATTATTATATTATGTATAACTCTTGCTAAAACTTTTAATTAATTGTGAAAACGTTATTTAGTTTCTTTCCTTCAATATTCACAATCTCTCAATTGACGGGTGTGGTGTAAAAAGTTGGTAACCCACAATAAGACAGTTCTGTAATAATTTCCGTTGAAAATTTCTTACCCATTTAAAAATATACAAAAAAGTAAGTTATCAAGCTTACTTTTCATAGGCAATCAAAGAAAAGTCTAAATGTGCTTTTTTCAGTTTTTTCAAAAAAAAATATTTGAATGAGGAGTGTAAAATGGTTAGTAAATATGCAAAAAATCGAATAAAATTGAATTCTACCTAAGTGTGGGCTACCAACTTTCTACACCAATCCATCAATTTTACTCATACGTTTCTGCATTCTACCCTAGTGGTCCAATAAT
Source organism: Rhyacophila sp. 25_7 (assembly GCA_036584705.1). Lineage (NCBI taxonomy): Eukaryota > Metazoa > Arthropoda > Insecta > Trichoptera > Rhyacophilidae > Rhyacophila > Rhyacophila sp. 25_7. The sequence continues at coordinate 6,997 of JAPMAE010001070.1, read as the reverse complement.
CTCTTTTGTTTAGAACGAAAAGTATAGCGGAATCTAACAAGCCGTGTATCTTTTTTATCAATAATCAAGTCTTATATTATAACTACGAGTATGTCATTTAAAAATGTATTTCTCATGTCTAGGTATTTCTTGCAATGCCTCTGTGAGTTAAATTTCGTATTTTTCATCAATCTATATTAGTAAATAACGTTCAAAATCAACAGATTAAAACACTATTTTCTATGATTGACTTACAATCTCATAAAGCTAAAGTTAATACGCGTAAAGGAATTAACTAATTAAAATAATACATTATTAGCTGCAAAGTACTGATACCATTTCATTTTTAGTTTAGTTAATTTTGAATGAGCCAAAAAAGTTAACTTAAGCACGTCAATGCAGAGATGCACCTCTATCATATAATAAGCCGAGTATAGTCGTGCTGAAATCGCATAGGTTCCAAATCAAATCACATGCTCTAATCCTCGCTGCAGGTGGCAATCAGTGGTTGCCAAATGGTAATTATTTAAATTTCCTCATTGAAATTGTGCAATCATCATACTAAACATCTGAATTTTGATGGATTCATTCGATATGATAGTATATGTTGTACTCTAAAACTGTTATATTTGTGTACCGAGATCAAGCGGTTTGTTCTACATTGTAAATACAAGATTTCATTAAAAAAAAGCAAAATTCATAACTTTGAACAACACTAAAATTGAGTTTACCGTTCTACGTAAAGT
>JAPMAE010001067.1:0-13815 GCA_036584705.1 Rhyacophila sp. 25_7 | reverse complement strand
TATACTTTTTTCCACGGTGTAATAAAAATATTTTGCAATAATATATCATCGGTACACTGGCAAAAGGTATTAAATTAAGTCAAGAAAGACCATTTTGAGAAATAGATTTTTAAATTTTGAGTCTCTTGCATAGATTTAATGATAATATATTAGTATAACTGGGACTTGTTCAAATTTTTTCTAGATTAAAATATTCTTAGAAACACTTAATCTGACCTGTTAAATAATTATTATTCGGTTCAATGTATTTTGCCAGTAATGAAATATTCAATATCGACTTAGGTAGTGACATTTTAATATTAAAGAAAAATAACAAAAAATATAAAAAATAGAGGGTGTGAAAATTGACCACAGTGAATTATTAGGTCAAGACGGTAATTTTTGACTTACCGCGTTTTGCCAGCATAACGCCAATATGGGACGAATTCTTATAGTATTTGTAAATAATTGGCATATATTAAATTAAAAAATGTTATTGTATAAAAGAATATGTAAATATAGGGATTAAAATGGCGATATAACCAAGAAAACTTGCAGTAATGTATTATAACGTAGAAAAAAGCAATCCGATTGTAATACAACAGAAAGATTGTAATCTTGACAGAAACTAAGATTGCGTCGTCGCCTCTAATAGTGCCTCAGTAAGAGTACTCACCTCCCTCGGGCGCCGCTTTTCTTACGAACACCCCTCGTCCGACCTCCACCAGAGGCTTTTCAGCCCCAGGCAGTTGGCAGAGTGCGTTGTCGTGTGTCTGTTTACATTTTCCCCTTTTTTCTTTATTGACTTCACAGTTGGTGCGCTGCATCTTTGTTTGCGACACTTTTCTCACCCCCGGCATCCTTTAGCAAAGGCTAGAACCGGCTTTATAGGGGCTCCCATTTCGTAATGTCGCTGGCGAAATACGATCTCAGGCGTGATTTATAGAAGTAAACTTACATAAAAAAAACTGGTTACCTTAGATTTTTCTGTTATAAAAATGTCCAGAAAAAATCATAAAACTATACAAAATGCGTAACGCATGTCGGCATCATTACGATCAGTACGTACCTTAATATATACATTCAGTGTCAAAAATGACGACACGATTGATGAACTTACACGATTTTTAAAATGTTTTATAGTTTCATCAGTATTCAGTTCACTTATAAGATATTCTTTTTTCAACCAAATTCACTCCGAAACAAACAAAATAAGAATCTTTACGTTGTAAAGATTATTTTTATCATTTTTTACGATCAATAATTGTCAGTTATCAGCTTAACCAATTTGGTGGCACATGAAAAAATGTGTGCAAATTTTACTACCTAAAAGATTTGAATCCTAGACCCTCGACTCGTGAATCGGATGCGCTATCCACTCACCTACAAGGACAACAAAATAGGCGATAGATATATATTTTTCAAACATATATTATAGTTCCAAAGCCAGATGTGTCAAATGGAAAGAGATTACGAAAAATTACTACGTAAAAATTAACACAAGTATGAAACATTTTAACACATACAGAAAAAAAACAATTTTTGCCAATACACGATTAAAAAAACACTTGTAGTTTATAAGATAAATATTATAAACTATGTGTATTATTGCAAACAACTACAAAGCATTTATCTTAACGATCGTTGTGTGTTGGGTAAGGATTTTTTTAGATATTTCAACTATCGCGGGAAAAAGTCAGGAATCTGAGGTAGACAATGGCAATATAAAATAAATACAAAATATTTTATAGTACATTTTAAATTGTAATCATAAAAAATCACCCAGCCTGATGACTTTGAAATTCAAACCAATTCGCCCGGAGGAAATATTTTAAATTCTCGCCATAAGTTTCGCGTTCGGCAAAGTATTTTTATTCGCCGCAAAACAAATGCCGACTGATTTCAACAATTTTAGAAGACTCTATCTTAAGAATACAATGGAAATCAATTCGAGTTTACTTTTGGTATTGTAGGTGAAAACTTTACTCAACTTTTCGCTTTTCAGTTAGAATTTGTTTACAATGTTGACTTTTAGTAAATTTCAAATACAATTTCAATATTTAATAGTTACTCGTATTACTGCTACGAGTAGACTGTAAAGTTAGTATTATTAAATATTGATCAATCAATATATATAAAATAAACTAAAATCAAAAAACATAAAAGGTCCACAATGTACTGGTTTATTTTGAACGTTTTTAAAAATCATGTAAAAAAAATATTTCGTAAATCAATTACGATACTTTACTATGAATTTATTTTCAATTTTTTCTCAAACTTTCTATATTTGTGAAATATCAATGTGCTACCATTATAGCTAACAAAATAAACATATTCATAGTACTGAATGTAAAAGTATACACCAAAAATAATTTACTAAAAAATTAATAATAAATAATATAAAAATATTATTTAAATAAATAATATTAAATATTTTGTTCTAAATCTCAAAAAAATGGTTCTTTTCGGATTCATGAAAATAAATTAAATAAAACCCAGCATTCGACAAACGCTGAAAAAATAAAACTTTTGGTATAATGAATTATAATATATATAATATTGTTTTCTCGCGACTCGGGGATCTAGAATTCAAATCCCGTAGCTGGGAAAAATTGCACAGAATTTTTCATTTGCATTTGAAACAAGGACATGGAAAAAGTTTGTTGAGTTAATAACTGACAATTATTATTTTATTTTTGAGTCAATATCATTCAAATATGAGTTTATATTGTTTTAGCGATATAAATTTGCTTTATACTACTGATGTTAAAGTAAGAACGTTTAAAAAGTGTTTTTAATAAGATGATTTTGGGTTAAAAAAAAATCTACATTGTATTTATTAAATGAACAATATTATTAATATGAATGTAAATAAAAAAATCTCTTCTATTGTAGACGTTGAAATAAATGAAAATAAATAAAAATAGCTAAACAAGATACTTTTGGAGGGTATGATTATACATATACTCGTAAATAATACGAATTGACATTTTTGATAGAGAGCTGGTTTATCATTTGAGAAGTTATATTTCATTGAAATCTCTAAGATAAATTCTTGTTCTAAAAATATACATACTTATTTTAGTATTGTGTTTTATACAGACTAATAAACTTAACTAAGATTTCCACCGAATTATTTTATCTAGCTTTACGATTCGGTTGCCCGGTGAAGTGAATAAAAATTACGCATCACAATCATTAGGTCAATAAATAAATAGTTAAGATTTAATTTAATATAATTTTGTTCATTTAATAAAACATTTTCAAATACGAAGACATTATAATGAGACAATTTTAAGATTTGAGTTAAATGGCTTTAAATAAAGAAAGCACTGTCGTCTAGTGTAAATTCATAAAACAGTATTTTGTATTAAGCGAGAATATTGAAAATGTCTCATTATTATTAAATTTAACCAAAAATGTTATTAATTAATATGAAATAGCAACACAGATTATATACTTATTTAAAAAATCGAGATTAATTTTGTCTGCAAATACAATTTTAATTGATGTCTTATTAGACAAAACTCGTCTAGAATTTTATATTCTCTTATTTAAATATTTTTTATTTTAAATGAACGTAAATAATACTCTATTAACATATTTATAAAAAAAAGCTTTCAACTGTAAATTGCGCACAAATAAAATTCCTTACTCTTTATCTTCAAGTTGAGAGATTGATTAGCTTTAATGTATTATTTTTTTACCATATCCGCTCCGAAACGGAGCATATAAATCTCTACAATGTAAAGATTATATCGACAGTTTTTTAATGAATAATAATTTTCAATTATTAGCTTAATCGTTTTGGGTTTGTGTCCTGGCAGCAATAAAAATTAATAAACATTTCAAAAATTTTGCCACCAGCACGGGTCTCAAATCCATGACTCATCTGCTAGCTTAACGAGGGCATCTAAATATATTAATCATTGTTTAGCCTTTATCGCTTCATAAAACCTTACTGAAATTGCCAATTTTAACTACAATTTATATTATATGCAAATTAATTAAATATGTTTTTTTCTTTGTTAGGACTTTGATATAATAATTGTTTACCATTCTACAAATAACTTATTAAAGAAACAAAGGAAACTAGAATACAGGGAAACCACATATCCACAATATTTAACACGTCAACATGTATGGTTTACATATAACTTTATGGCTAAAATACTGTTGTAATATATTGAAATTTAATATAATCCAATATTATATAAATATTTTATGAAATTTCCTTATACACGTGGATTATAAATTTTCTCGCGTTTTGTGTACAATATTCTTAGTGATATTTTAATAAAAAGATTTTATTGCAGCTGAAAATAAAATGAACCAGAAAATGAAAAAAAAAATAAACAATGCGGAGGCACCGCGAAAAGTTGACTCGGTAAACAAAACCTCCGAGACAGTGAAATTATAAAGGCTGTTTTCGCTCGGTTAAACTGCGCATACATAACATATTTGCGGTATGATTCTGTCCGGCTCGCTGCCACCTCATATTCCTTGCGGCAGGAAAACGCTGCGAAAATATTTTATAACGAAGTCTTACTATAAAATTCCCGACCTGCATAACAGCGTGGTTGAGATTCTTGGTACTAAATAAATAATGGCAGTATACCTACATCGCAAGTAAACTTGCCAAGTGTTTATTTGTTGTAATAATATTATTATGGTTAGCCATTTTAATCCATATACTATCTTGCATCAACGTTTAAGGGAATATTTTCGTTGTACTTGCTCAAAGCTTATAAAATATTTGTTACCGTTGAATCATATTAGAAAAGCATATATATCTCATAATCTGCCATTTCGCAGCAAAAGTTTGAGCTTTATTAGATTTTATAATTATAAGTATAAAAATTCTGAAATGTTAACCATTCTACACAAAAATGAAAGGATATAATAATCTTAGCATCTTTTAATTAGGTCATATAAAAATGTACCAATATATAAAAAATATTACATATTTTATATATCACGTCTGATTTTAAATTTTCAATTGATGAAATCGAATGATTCAAATAAACGATGTTGAAAGTATCGTAACAAGCAAAATCTCTTTTGATTTTTTAAATACATGCAGTAGAAATAAATATAAAAACTATAGTATTATTAAATATACAGAAAACATATCAAATGAATTAAATATAATAATTTTCTAATATTGGTCGAATCTTATAGAACTATAAACAGTAATTTTCCAACTGATAATTGATTTTTAAACTTTTTCTTATTCGAAAATTAAAGATATTTAAAATACGAGTATTGAGTTTCATAAACTCATTTTTTCCGCAATAATAATTGTGAAATAAATGAGTAATTAAATAACGCCATCCCCATTAGGTTTTTGGATGCCGAGTCCACCTGGTAAGCAGGGGTAGTATAAAAATCAAATGTTTATTCATTTGTATTTGTAATAAAAACATGAACCCAAAATAGTTAAGATAATAAATAACAGCTGTTATTTGTATATAAAAAAAAACATTTAAGATAAAATAAAACAGTATATTTTCATATTTTTACAAAACAGATGAAACCAGTTTTAAAAATAAATATTTATGCAAATACGTACAAAATTGTGCTGTTTTTTATTTAAATATATTGATTTTGAACGAAGTATGACAAATGAGAAAATTAATTAAACTGTTTAAAAAATCATACAATGAATATTCCATTTGCTCCATTTTAGAGTGGTTATGAAATAAATAGCTATGTATAATATATACTATTGTCAAGTAAATATTTTTTTCCTCATTCGTTACGAGTATCATTTCAGTGAAAAATCAAGTGATTGTAAAAGACAGAAAAATAAACTATGGACATAATATATTTTGATTGTTAGCTACTGGAATTGTTACTAAGTAAGCTGAACTATCGATTAAAACAATTATATACCAAAATAAATTCTCTCTTTCATTATAAAAAAGGTTTTTCTACAAAGTCTTATTCCGTTTTCTGTGCCCATTGGTTCTTAAATCCACCCTTTACTTCACGCATGTACCTATCTATATTTGCAGAGAACGAGCAAAGTTGGAAGGAAGAGCGTAAGCGATTAGCGCAACGGCAAGAAACGAGAGTTGTATCACCAGATTGGGAATCAGTTATCACCACATTGGTTATCGTTACGGCGCTAATGTCCGTAAAAAGTGTTACTCCTTATCCTAATCAAATCGGCTCCCAGTGACGGCAACTCCACCCGGGTGATGGATGGTTTACTTTAGGGCCACCACGCAATTAGAGAATATACAAAAGCAATACGCAATAAAAAATCAAACCACCTATAGCTTTTTTATTGCGCTTATGTCAATTCAGTGCACATTTTGAAGCCAACAATTTAAATAATAAAAATATTATTATCTTCTTTAGTTATAATACTTGAAAACTTTAATATACAATACTCGTGTACATTACCATATTTATAAGTTTATACGTATACTGTTTGAAAACGAAAGATAATGCATATAATGGATAATTTTTTTTTTCTTTTAACCATATCCGCTCCAAAATGAAGCATATGGATAAAGATTGTTGACAGTTTTTTATGAGTAATAATCGTCAATTATTTGTATTAGCTCAACCGTTTCGGGTTCGTATCCTGGCTACAATAAAAATAAATAAGCATTTTAAAAATTTGCGACCAGCACGGGCCTCAAACCCATAACTATTGGCTCGTGAGCCACTATCCACTCACCTATGAGGGCGGCAAAATATAATAATAATAATATTAGGATAATATTAGCTTGGATTAAACACTAATAATCGTATATATATCTCGACCTTGGAGGTAAACTACACTACGGTAATTTTAGCAAAATTGTGATATCGACCTAGTTTAGTATATATTGCGACGCTCTTTCCAGTATATTCTCAAATATATTGTAACTATACTATAAAAGAATATAAATAAAGGAATATGATACTATGTTACATGTTATTTGAGGAAAGCAATACCAAAACGACTTTAAGCGGTCACAGTGAAAAAGTGTCATTATTGACATAGTGTAGTTTGCAAGGTAGAGATATTCACTGAAAATTGTTAAATATATAAGTTCATAAGAACGTTATTTACTAAATATTTATTTGCTACAAGCTAAGTAAACTGCGTGGGTAATGTAGTATATATACTCAACAGTTTATTATTGTATTCACTTTTCTGAACGAACTTTTTGTTCATAATACGATGTATGTATCAAATAAACACATTCAAAAGAGTATAGCTCTCAAACGTTATCTTTACACAATTAGTAATTATTGTTTTAGTTTTATTTTTAAGTCTCTTTCAATAATAAGTAAAAATTATATATAAATATTTTTACTGTATTTCTTATTTTTTTATTCACCGGTTGGTTACCTGCAAGTACTCATAGTCACGATTTGTTTGGCTCAATTTATTTTAATCAATACCCTAGTGAAACTGCACAGAATGATATCACCATGCACCTTAGTATACAGGAAATTTTATATAGGTTGTAGACCATTTAATTGTTCTGTAGGTATTTCTCAATAGCATTAAGTGCCTTGTATATATAATGTGCTGAATACAAGGTAAGAATACAGAACGCCGTATCATAAAAATAATTGTTATATCGTTTTGTCAAAATCATAATGTAATAAATTAGTTATTATATATAATATGTAAAAGTTTTAATAAATGATGGTTACCCCCTTATCAAAGCGATAGTCACAACAGTACCGTATCAAGGTTATTGATGACTGTATGTACGAGGAAAAGTCTGGAGCGTGCGCAATGAAATACCCTGAAAAGAATCTGTCAGCAAATTACCACAGCGAATTACTGATAAATGAATTTATTTTTATAACAGACTAGTCTTAAATAAAACACTTGAGTAAATTAAAATATTTTTTACTTATTATTTATAATACAACCATTAGAATATTATAAAAACATACAAACATTATATTTTCAACGTACGAGTAGTATTAAATAAATAATGTTTTTCAAAATTTTATACAAAGATATTTTAGAGTAAATATCATTATAAGAATCAGTTATATTTGAAAAGCCGTCCTCGTTAGGCTAGTTGGTAGCCCGTACGCCTATTTAGCAGAGATTTCAGGTTCAAGGCGCGGGGTGGTCGCAAATTTTACAAATGGTTATTCATTTGTATTGTCGCCAGTTGAGCTAATAATTAACAACTCTTAATCGTAAAAATTGAATGTTAAGAAAATCTTCATGCTATGAAGATCCTGTATTGTCCATCTCAGAGCGTGTATGGAAAAAATATTTATTTAATTGACATCATCACCATTTAAGCAAAAGTCACCAAACCTAGAAAAGGCGTTTTTGAGTTGAGTATGTAATCCGAAGGGTAAAATTCTGTTCTTTAAGATAAAAAAATCAGCATAGCATATGTTAGTAAAATTATTTTTAAACCCAAATTATTTATTTGTCATTAAATGACTTTCTATAAAATCTTAATATGCATAAGTAATTATAGGCACCACAATGTCTTCATTATTACTTATTCCTTTTACTCTTCTTGCCTTCTTCAAAACCTCCCAGATGTATTCAAAAAATAAAAATAACCCAAAGAATTTATTAAAAAGACATGATAAAATTGTTATGTAAATAAGACTTTAAACATTCAGATTTCGATACCTCAAAATGATGATTTTAGGATTTGTGACTTTTACCTGAATGCTGGCGATATGCAATAAATCTTCATTATTTTTTATTTAAAAGAAACTTTTACTCTTTAGAAGACGCTGTTAAGAAAAAAAAATGTAAAGTGAATATTAAAAAAAACAAGTATAAATATATAAACGATGCAATAATCCAGATTTTTTTTTTGTTAAGGATCAGACATGTTACCACGCACAATCGTGGTTGTGAGTACTGACGGGTCAATAATGGGTCCTTCAAACCTGTTTTGCCTACAAATGCAAACGAATTTATATATTTTTTTGTAATCAGAAAACCCGCGACACGGACGAACAGAACGTTGTATCCACTACACCAAGGATAACAATATTAAATATAGAACGATGAAAATACAGTTATATATCCGTTTATTTTTTGTATGATTTATTAATCTTATATTTTCTCATACAATTTGTTTGATTTTTAAAGTCTAAATATAGACAGCTAAATATTATTTATATGAGAAATTACATTAAAATGACATCAAATATCAGTGACAAATATGAAATTTAAAAGATTAAAGTTAATATCTGTTTGTGGTTTCCATAACATATTACGATGGGGCTAAAATAAGGCTTATAAGAGATGAAAGTGATCATGCTCATAAAAGATTGCCTTATAACTCGAAATGTGTACCTCTATAACTTCTATGGTAGTAAATTTTATAACATAGGTACTTATTTAACGATAGGGTCGACTTGCTCACCCCAGATTATATTGACACATTGCTAATAATATCATTATTTTGAAAATGTAGGACACATTTCAAAAGAATAACAAAATTTACAGACAATTTAACTGTTCAGCATAAATTATTTACGCCTTCGAAAACTGAGTATCTACAAAAAATGTCATTTCGCATTTTAGTCGACTCATTTTTCAGGATATTCGAATCAAAACGTTTTAAATAAATGTATGAAAACCGGATTTTTTTCACAAGAATATCTTTACAGGTTAAACACGGTTATGAGTATTAAATCGTTCTTACAGGTTTACAGAAGAAACTCATTTTGAAAGTAACTAAGAAAACACTATAAATTATAACTATATTCAGAATGTATTGATATTTTTCATGACGAAAAAACTAAATTATGACAATATAAGAATCATTGTCAGAAGTACGATAGTAATAATGAAATTTAGCTTATAATATTAATTAGAATATGTAATACTGCAGTGGAACATATTCATACAACTACGAGAGCTATTCAGAAAGTAAGTTTCTTATGGCTATTTAAATAAAAACAAAACGAATATAAACATTTTTTTATCGTATTGTCAAGTATAAACCTTAAACTATATTACCACGTAATTTCCACCATTGTTATCCTTTTGTCATAGCAGAGCACAAGTTTTTTATGACCCTGTCGTAGAATCATCCCGCCTGTGATGCGAACCACTCAGTAACATCATTCCTTCACCTTGTCGTCATCATAGAACTGCTGACCAGCAAAAAATGATTTTAAGTCGAGACACAAATGAAAATCATTTAATGCTAGGTCTGGAATAAAAGATGGATTGTTAAACTGCACCCGGCTGAAATCATTTAAAAATCATTTTCATGAATGAACATGGAAAGAATTTATTTGGATTTTGATTGGTTGCTTTTTTACTCAGGCGTTTTGCGGACTGCCTAGGTAAAAAACGCTGTTACTTGTACCGCTATGACAAATGCCAAAACAATTATAGATATTTCGTGGAAAAATAGTTTGAGGTTTAAACTTGACAGTGCAATAATTAATGTTTAAATACGTTTTGTTTTTATTTAAGAGCCACATGAAACTTATTGTGGATAGCTCTCCTATATTTCAAATAAAATTTAACGATTTAATTTCATTTAACCAAAGTAACCATTACAGTATAATGTGATCGGTAAGTGTGTTAAATTTATATTGTTATTTAAATATAATCTGTATGATATACGAGTTTCAATATTTACCCACTATTTGATATAATTAAATTTATGTATAACGAAATATTTATTATGCTTCTACTCATATATTTATAATATTCATAATATGACTTTGCCATATATAAATATATAAGAAAATTTTATGTGTGACTTGTATGTTAATGTCAATCACATTTCACACCTGAAAAGTTAAAATAGGCCCAATACTGCTGGTATTTTCAAAAATCAAATTTCATGAAGCTAATTTTATTTTAATAAGAGATGTATTTTGAAAAAATAAAGTTGTTTTAGTAAAATACGTATTTTTATGCTTTCCTATCAATAAGACTCTTTTTTAAAAGCAGCGGTTTTGAAAACATTTACGGACATTTGTTAATCAATATTTAATTGATCGTCTGCACAAAAATTACTTATTTACTTTAATTATTTATGAATTATTGCACGATAAATGAAGAATAGTTAAAGAAATGTTTGTAATTTTGAGGGAAATGGAAAAATATTGGTTAAATTTAGATTTTCTGTTTAAATGAACGCAAAATTGTACGAGAGATTTCCATTCCTGGGATTTCATTGTAGATTGAATTCGTCGATACGCAAGTACCTTGTTATACTTCTTTAAAAAATTTTAATTTAAAAAGGTTATTATTATTATTATTAAAATACCAACATAAAATGTTACACAAGCAAAAACGTATGTAGAGTTAGTTAATCAATCAGACAATAATAAAACTTAATTGATCACAATCGATAAGGCACGTACATGAAAAATTAAATGAAGTGAACATAGTGATGACTATGGATGAAATTCCCATTTTCTGTTAAAAAATAAATCAAAAGCTTAGACATAAGTTCTAGAAGTTTTTTAATAGGTGACTCATTAAAAGTCGTATTGTAAAATTTAATTTAATTTAATCATTGATTTAAAATGATAACATTTCACGTACGTTGCTAAAATACATATATAGAGATCGTCTATAAACCACGTACCGTTTTTTCTTACGTTTTTATATCCTGCCTCTCCATATAACACCATGTAGACATTCAGATTGACTCCATTCTTCCTCTTAAAAGTAACGTAACTTTCCACATTCACGAATTAAGTGCCAGAAACGAGTTAGCTCACATAATTTAAAACGTAGGTTGCTAGACAAATTTGGGTATTTTGAATGATTTTAAATATAAAAGTGCAGAAATATGATATTTGAGATGGAAAGTTTTACGTAACAATAAAAAATTACTCATTCTCTCCCTTGAAATGCCATTTAGATGTTAGTAGTCACCCCTCTCTCCCCCTCAAGAGCGTTACGTGGTTTATGGACGATCCCATACAAATGTAATCTTTTTTTAAAGTCTCTTTTTTAGTATATTTGAGTTGTCAATTTTAATTTCCGAAATAGAATAAAACCGCTAGTGATAGTTATGATTTAAAATAATAGCAAAAAGGAATAAAATTATTCAATAATTATTCCGGTTCTTAAATTTAATATTGTTTTATGACATTTTGATAAATGTTTACGTAGAATAAACTACTGAATACTGTCGTTACTCGAGAACCGTTGATAGTAAAAACTTTTATACAAATATATTATGTTCCAGTAAAGGAGACCACAAAATTATGTAAATGCACAGAATGGGTGCTATTTTTCGGTCTGTAGATTTTTAATACTTAGAAAGATTACACACTTTTAAATATATTCTTTTTTAATGTGAATATTTTAATCTAATGGAAAAATTATTTCACTTTCCGTGAATTTTTGTGGTACTTTCAAATGCTCATAGAGTGGTTAGGGCTTCAGAGATAAAAAAAAAAACAAAAAACTTGACCTTAATTTTAAAACCATTGCATTTAATTGCCTTTATAGAAATTATTGAAAATATGATATGTATAACGTCAAAATCATTTTCTGAACAGAATTTTAATTAACCATTTAAAAAAAACATAGCATTGCATTACTTTTCAGTTAGTAAAACATTCATTTTACTTATTTTATAATAAAAAATATTTTATAATATGGTCTAGTAAAAGAACTTAATAAAGTCATGAAAATCGATTTCTAAAAAAGACAAAATATATAAAGCATGCCAGAATTGCCAGTAGGCACTTGGCCCGTTAGCTTTTCCAAAATGAGATGAGCTAATAACTTAACTAGAGATACACAAATATTGAATGTAAAAGACGAGAGAGGGAGCTGGAGACAGAACGGCCTAGAGGGAGGCTATGCAGTCACCCACGGACTTAATTAATTATCAAATAATTAAGAAATATAAAGCTTTAGAAAATTACCTATAAAGTATAATATATTAGTAAAAAACTCAGAAGTATATTTATTAAATGTTAAATAATCCGTATTTTGTCGATGTTAATTGCTTTAGTAAAAGCAAATAAAAATACCAATTATTGGCATTTAATTTTATTTTTTACATTACAATTCTGCAAAATGATAATAATCACCTTAGATAGATATGTGAATAACGCATTTGTCAGTCTAATTGTTGGCCACGGGTTTTTATCCCATTTCTTGTAAAAAAACGTAGTTTTTTTCATGCATTTTTGAAATTATGATATAAAGCAAATTGGTTAAACCAATAATCCACAAGTATAATATGCGAGTATATAAAAAATTGTTAACATACTTAATGTTACTTTTTTATGTACGAAATAAAGATATTTAAAATAGTAAAATTATGTTTTTATTTTGTAAATATTCTATATCTAATGTTAAAAAACCGCCAGCTTGCAGGTCGCATGCAGCCCTCCGAATTTTTAGCTTCCTTTATCGAAATTTAAAACACAATGTTTTTTTATTGGGGGAAATAAACAGTAAATGTTGTACTACTCGTATTTGTGTAAATAAAACAAAATTTTACAATATTCATTGAGGATTTTTTTCAAGGGAATCGTCAGTGATTATTTTAGTATCTAAAGGGTTTTGAATAAAAGACCGCGAAATGGCAGACGTGAGTTGCAAATTTAAAATTTAAATGTGCTGTTTTCGCGACTCGATAGAACGAAAAGGTGAACGTGGGTTCATACATATTCATGATACACATTTTTCGTCTATTAAATACAGATAAAACCGCTTTATTCAAATCTGTCAAACGTGAATAAATATTTTTGTTTATTAACAGTAAAATACAAACAGTACTGTGGCTTCGCTAAAATAATAGCTCAGGGCAATAACAATACTATTTTTTGGAAATGAAGATCCAGAAATCAACTCACTGTGGCGTCATAATTTACGATGTCTACTATGTACTTTTA
>JAPMAE010001066.1:3230-16906 GCA_036584705.1 Rhyacophila sp. 25_7 | reverse complement strand
ATCTACGAGTAGAAAATCCGTAAGTCTCCTAGCTCTCAGAACATTAACTATGTTGAGGAAAATTGCTTGAAGAGCTAAGCTAGCACTTATCCGAGTATTCTCTTAGAATGCACTCAGTGTTCGTTAAATTTAGAAAATAGAATTATCCGAAAAATATATAATACATTAAAGCAATAAAAACAATACAATAAATTTACTTATCGTTGTATTAAGTGATAATTTAGAATCAATTAAAATAAATATTTACGTATGTTTTTATAGCCGTCCGCTTGTTAAAATATATTCGGTAAAACGATGATAATTTTAGGCGATTTATAATAAACTTTTTAGCCGTGCGCGGGCGGGCGGCCATTGACCCATCAAAAAAACCAAACAACAGTTTCGTACACATAATTCCTACTACATAATCGCGATGTTTTTTTCTCCTTCTAGCGCCGTTTACGTTTGCAGGACTGCAAAGATTTATTCCTGAAAAAATGATAATTTACGTAATATTTTGTACAGTTATTTAATTTTGATATATCACGTAAAGGGAATATTCACATTATATTACTGTACTGGGTATCGTTTGAAATTCGTTTGCATCTACTTTAACGATTTCTTTCTTACAAGTAAATCATACTTTGATTCTGCTTCGTAATGAATTTAACATTGAAATCATACTGCATTTACTTACGTTACGTAGTATCATAAAATTATTTACGTATTGTTTTTTTATGTATACACAAATAAGTTAAATCACATAATGTATAATATCTTTGATTTTAATATACATGATTGAAAGCTAGGGTTGTGTAACGCGTTGTTGGCTCTGTGGCGATAGTTCTTTCTATTGTTATACAATATATAAATATAATGATATTTAATTGTCGTATCACTAGATATTTTTAGATGGAGTTGTCACAACGGTACGTCTATGACACACAATTTAAAAACGTAAAATTCTATTAATAAATCGCTTGCATTTCGACACGGTTATGTATTTTGAAGAAGAATGAGATAAGATTAACATGCTACCGCTTATTGAATAGAAGAAATGCAATTTATTTATGACATTTTTATAGAGTTACGTTCCGATTGTTTCAATATTGAAACAGATGTTTTTTGAAAGGGGTGAACCTCTGAACGTCCTGAGTCAATAAATAACAAAATATCTTTATGCCTTATACCGTATTTTTATACTACATTTTGTATTGCGAATTCTTATTTGTAACGTTGTGTATTATATATTTTAAATTTATTGAAAAAAAATGTAAAAGGCTTCTTCACTATCTTTAAACTCTTCAGTAATCAGGTACTTCACGTAGTTTGTTATCAAAATATAATTCAAGTTACGGAAAATAATCTAATATAATATACGAGTACTATTCAACTCACGTATGCTATTTTGAATATTTTTAATATTCCGTCACTTTTGAATAGCTTTCTTATGATTTTATTATTTAATATGAGCCCTAATTTGAATATATTTTTATTTTTATTGCAACTGTCTGTAATAATTGAATATGTACATTGAATTTTAATGACACTTATTCAGAATATGTAAAATTAAAATTCAATCATACGATTCGACGATTGCATGATGGAATTCTGCCGAAGAATTTCTTTTTCGATTTATAGAACTATTTGTATTTTGTACTTGATAATTTTATTTGCTAAGTTTCTCGTAGTCCAGCCAAAAGAAATATATACGCATTTATAAATTTACTACTGTATAAATTACACCACATGCTGTACTTTTAAATAATTTAACACGTCGATTACCATTAACTATTCCTTCAAGCATTTTTTGAAGTTGTTTGTTTTGAGATACGAATCGAATTGTGAGTATTGCCACAATTTTAATCTCTTTTGTTTTCCACGATGGGAAAGAGAGTAGGTTCAGCTATAAAAAAATGTCAGATATTATCGAGTTTCTTATTTGTCAGTTTATACTATCATAAAGCTTAGCGAACGTATGAATGCATTAAAAATAGTATTCAATATTAATATATATATTTTTTTTAAATATCAGCGTTATAAAGTATTACATATCAATCAGACAGAACACAGAGAACTCTCTAATATCGAAGATAGAACGCACTGACTCCTAAACTATGGAAGTCTTATTAACGACCCATATAAATACTAGTGCATTGGATAACATCAAGAATCTTGAAAAAACGTCTTGACAAAAGAAGCACTTAAATTTCAATTCGGTCGTTGTGATTTGAACAATATCATATACGATGGTGCTAAGTATCCGCCGAACGACAGTGGGCGGCACAATAATAATTCAGTTTGCTTTGTATATAAAGTTATTTTTAAAAACGGTGATGCAATTATTTTGATAATAAATAAAATATTAAAGCAAAAATAAAGTATTTTTTTTACTTTTACATTCGGTAAATAATCAGTTTGAGTAGTGATAGCATTTTTATTACCGATCGTTATTTTCAGTGTTTACATTGAAGTAAATTACGCACTCGTAGATGGGGTGGGGTTACTAACCCTTGCAGTTTGAAATAATTATATTAGGAACGCATTGTAAGTTATCGCATAATAATCAAATAACTTGATTTATTGATAACTGCTAGTTTAAATACTTAATATAGCCCGTTGTGTCCATATCCTGGATCCGGATACAAACGAGAGAAAGACGCAAACCACTGAAATACTGTGGGCCTCATTGTAATGAGCTCATTCAATATGATTCACAGCTAACTGCCGCGATGTTTTAGAAGAATCGGATAATTAATTACCTGATATTTCTTGCACAGTGCCAAGTAGTTTCTGTGTGTTTGACAACTAATTTATTATGGATTTTTACCAGCATATTTAATTCAGTCAGGAAAGTTCGGTACGAAAATATTCTTTTTTGTAATCATTTGTCCAAGCATATTTACGCGCATTAATCGAGTCCTCTTATAAAGTTAGAAAATTGGTGGCCGTGCAATCCGATATCTCATGAATAAATTAAGGTATCAAGCTACTTATATTCAAGGTGGCACAGTTAACTTGGGCAGATACGTAACATGACAAATAGAACCAAATTCGTTTAATTCTGAAATAGAAAAATTGATGAAACAACATAGAAATGACAAAGAAAGCTTGAATAGTATAGTCTAAAATAGGCGTCGGCAACCTTTTTTTGCTGCGGGTCAAAGTTGACCAAAATGTGACTATTAAGAAAACGGTTCGGGTCAATGGGTATTCTCATTTTAAAACAGTTTGGTGGTAAATAATAAGATACGTTTTATTAAAAAACCTATTATAATATGCATTCAAACTCTTTTTAAACAAAACATTAAAAACAAAGTTCTAATTCTAATTATTACGAGAACAAATATAGTTGTCAAATCTTAATTCATCAATAATTTATGAACTTTATTTATAAGCGTCCTCTTCGCTATCAATGACTTCAGATGACATCCAATCAGACGGCCCAGCAATAGGAGTTCTGCTCACCGGCTGATCATGCATCTACTCTTGTTTACATCTAACTTTGTCCTGATCGTGAATTAACGCTCGTCGAATAATGATGACATTCGATCAAACAATGTCGTTGAATTCTGCCTATGTTAATTCTACAACTTTGTAATCAAACCAAAATGTCAATCTATAATTTATATTTTCTCAAAGTTTTAATATCATGTACATGTTTTATACTTTATTTGTGGAACTCAATTGGGTATCTTGAAACTATCAAATGGGTCATAGGTTGCCGACGTCTGGTCTAGAATAATGGTCTCTAAACCGTCTCTTCTGATATATCGGAAGGACACTCTGCAGTATTTGCAATAAGATAGCACGATAACTCGCTTTACGACACTGTATATAACTAAGTATTTCACAAGATTTCAGTGTTAAAGTAGTTCTCATCGTTATCTTAATCTCAGAGACTAGTGGTTCAGAAGAAAAATTGTGTGAACAACAGAACATGCGTTTAATACTAGTAAATTACTGATCGGTACGAAGTTGTGCGATTCGTGAGTATTTATATTCTGTTGTACATAACTAATCCTTGAATAGAAAGGTTTGTACAAAATCTTCTACATATTTCAATTAGTACTTATATTAAAGAATTCAATGTAATATTGTGATGTGAAATATTTGGATAAAGCATAAACTAAAAGGGAAAAAAGAAGACAAAAGAAAGTGTTTGTAATGATTCACTCTTGCCTGGCATCAAATAAAAGTAGTTTTATGATTTGAACGTCTGTCGTTTCCCCATAATATGCCTTTTCATTAGACGAAAGAAGAGATTCTTTGCGAAAGAACGGTATGCGATTATGGAAGGACGTATGTTCAATTCATGTTACGTGCTTTTTATTACGTTCAATGTACCTGTTCATACATACAGTAAAATAAAGGATGTTTAATTCATACATACAAATATTCTATTTCAACAACTTAATTTGCAATATGTATTTTATTAATAATACTGAGTTATTACATATAACACAAATTTAAGTAAGGGATTCGTAAAATGTCACGTGTGCCTTTGTCGTACAATTGGTAAGACTGTACTTCTTGAAGATGCTCGCATGTGTGGAATTAAATATCATTAAACGTATAAAATGGTTTATAAATGGACGGGAAAAAAGATAAAAATGCATCATTACAATTTCAGAGATCAGAAACTTTCCTAATTTGGTATACTATGCATACTCATATCTATTGATTTTTTCATATGCCAATTGACTTTTGGGATAATCTATAGTTGTATTCGTATGTAAAACAGCGACGCAATTATAAAATATTATGCCAAGAAAAACTTGAAGGGATATTAAATATTTTGTCAGGCTTAATTTTTAATTAAGATTTTATTGGAGAGTGGTTTTGTCGCCTTCTTTAGGCTAGTGGATTGCACGTACGCCTGGCAAAGCAAACGGAGGTCGTGGAGTTCAGGGCCTGTGCTGGTCGCAAAAATTTTCTAATATTTATTCATTTGCATTGTAGCCAGGACACGAACCCGAACTGAAACAGTTGAAGTAATAATTGACAATTATTACTCGTGAAAAAATCTGTCAAAACAATTTTCACATTATGGAGATTCATATACTTCGTTTCGGAACGGACATGGTTAAAAGAAAAAAAAAGTTTTCTGAAATATATAAAGTTATTTGAAACATTTTTCGAGTAATTTTAGTTCAGTAAAATAAAAAAGAGTTTAGAAACGAACTTAACCTTTTATCACTATTTCACGCGTATTACTTTATTGTAGAGATTTAGCAGCATTTATTATGATCCAGTCTATGATAAAAGTATGTAAAATTATTATCTTCCCGTGATATCTTATCAACTATATGATGTAATGAATTTGCAAAAAAAACATATGAATTGAATGTTTGACCGATAACGTATTAATAAATTTCACTTTTTATCTAAATCAATTGCAATTTACTATTTTTGTAAAATGATATGGGAAAAGACAAGGGTCACCCAATATCAATATTTGTCTATTCTTTCAATACATATTTTTTACTTGGAAGTCATCGTATTGTTATCGGCACGAAAAAAATAAGTGTATTTCGACTCTTTTGTCCATTGGTGTTTAGCTAATTCGCCTCACACGCTTTTTTCTTATCCTGACTGGGCATAATTGTCAGAATAATGTTGAAAGTAATTTTCAAATATCAGAACAACGTTAATATGCGCTAAATTTGAGTAATTTTTTGAGATGTAAAATATGTTTTCATAATTAAAAAATGTGGTTGATTGATCAATTTTATGATAGCGACTATTCATGGTTTGCTAATGAACTATATGTAGAAGATGTCAATTATTATTGTTACTCTATACTCTCTTCGTTAGAACCACCCCACTTTCACCCATACATTTATTTATTACACACACACACAATTGCAATATGCCCTAGTATTGAAGATATGGCGATTGCCTGTACTTCTATAAAACGCGAATCAGCATGTAAAACGGTTCTTGAAGAATGATCGCTAAACTAGTAAATCAATTGTGTTTATCTCTGTAAAGATTACATGATTTTCTTTATATAAAAGTTTGACATTATTTTTTCATTATTGTTACGAATATTAATTGAACGTTTTTGTGTAAAATGATGATACGTGTTGTCATTATGCCCTATTGCGAAGATAAAGTAGTGGTATGCTTTTATTAATCAGACTACACGTAACTCGCTAGTTGTGGCGTATGGCTCCAAACATACGAGTATATGTACCCTTTTTAAGCCAAATACATAGACGTATATAAACAATAACGATAATTATAGAGTTCCATAGTAAAATAATAATGTAAATTTTCAGGTGGAATATTGATTTATTTTAACATATTAATTACCGTGCATAAAAATACATCTCTCTAATTTATGTCAGAATATTTATAATCAACTGTTAAATATCCAGAAGAAATCATTAAGTATGTTATCATTATATTTATTGTTCCCGGTGTATGAAAATTGATGAATACGTAAAATTTTAACAATATTATTCACAACTCAATTCAGGTACCTAATATATAATATAAATAAATAATCACTGCTAATTTACAGATGAATACATCTTCAGAAAAACAATTTTCTAAAATAAATTCGTAACGTTAAATAGTCTTTCTTTTCTTTCACTCATTATTTTTAAGTTATATGGATTTCCGTTGTGTCAAGATCGTTCATAAATGTTTTCAGTTTACGTATTTTATGTTATTATTATAGTACAAGAATTCAGTCTCGATTAGTTTTGCTGTGTTTGCTGAAAGTATTGCGCGCGCTGCCAGTTGAGAAGCGGTGTGCACACTATACATTTGTGCATGACGCTATGTCCTACGGGTTTTCACTTCCTAGTTGTGCGCTGGCGTTCCGCGGGTCGCAGCCGCGCGTACAAAATCAGCTCGCCGCGTAATTTCTCGCCGAAATTCGTACCGAAAAACTACGGAAAACGCGCAATTACGGGAAAACGTTTCCATTCCCGCGCTTTCCGGCCCGCCTCCTGTCATCCCGCGCGGCGGCCATCTTGGATACCGGTCAAAAAATCGACTCGCCTGACATCAACATTGCACGCTAGTCGTAGTACTAAATAACACAACATTACGCAGACATCGTTATATCTAAAACATAGGTATTAACTTGATGAAATTTTACCAACAATTTTTACTTTTGTATGAATTTTTTTAACTCAACTTCACGTACAAAATTAATTCACTAAATTTTACACAAATGATTATATTTATCATAAACATTCAAAATGAAACCAAAGAAAAGGATTGTGAATAAAAGTGGTGTCATTCAAAAAACGAATAAATAGTTTATTTTTATGTGATTCAGCCGAAAACGTGACAGCCCTGAATATAAGTATTTTTCTGCAGTCGATACCCACTACAATCGTTCTTCGATGATTTTTGAGTTACCGCGTGCTTATATCTGAAAGGTTAATGACATCGCGGCCGAATATTATTGTTTTTTTTTTCATGTAATAATGTCTATCGACACTTCGCGACGAAAGTCCGCCGGTCCCGAATCTTTTTAAGACTTGCATATTCGCGATGTTTTCACCCGAACGACTTGGACGTAGCGTTATCTGGCGATTTTGTGGTGGTATATCGAAGTTATTTTGTCACTTATTTGTGGTTTTATGACACAGATGATTAATTTTCACTCTATAGTATCGTACAATTTTTTAATGTTTTGTTGTTAAAATCATGACCGACTAAAAACAGATATTGATTCTAAATTCAAAAGTATTATCTGCCAAAATTACATATCTATATGTGCATCGAATATATTCTTTTGTTTTAAATATTATAATATTATGAACGAAATTTGCTTATCTTCACAAATGTAATTTATTGTAGTGTCTTTGAACATTTTACCGCGGCATTCGTTATATTTCCACGCAGTGTAATTATTGGAAGTCCAGTTTCTATATTTGACGTAAGGTAGTTAGTTAATGGTGTAGATGTATTTTGGCGGTTCGTTTTGCGAAAAATTGTTTCCCTTTCAGTCGCTGTAGCCACCCAGTTCTCCGGTTATTATCGCTATGTGGGATGGTTGGTATAGCTTCATTCTGCTTGTGAAGTCATTCAACTTATGATGTGACGAAATTATTGTACAGTGATCTAACATAGGAGTAGTACCTCGGCGAAATTCGCTCTTGTAAAATAGGTAAAGACAACACTCGATCACGGATTAATGATTAATGATTAATATCTCCTTTTTGTTTATGGCAATGTTTTTGTGAGTGAAATTTAAATCTCTAGCTGATTACCAGCTTAACACCATTAGAAGTGTTGTAATTAACAAAAATGTGAACAGAAAGCGTAGTGGTTATAAAGTTTTAAAAAATGATTGTGAAAAATTTCTAAAAAAGTATATGTGATTTTAATTAAAGTGGATTTACAGTGGAAATTTATAATATTCTAAATGTCTTATTTATCATACAAAATCTTTAACTTTTTTAACAAAATATTCATCCATCGATGATTACTTTGTTTTTTACGATGCCGTGAACGCGACGACTCATGTGAATTGTGAATTTTAATATTTTATGGGTGTTAAGATATATAATAGATGTATAAACGTGTTATTCCTAATTAACAGCGATCGATGAAATGGTATTTACACATTTCCGCTGTTTTGTTATTCAAATTCTGTACTGATATTTCGTCTAGGGACATAATTTAGTTCTGGAAGTAAAAACCGAATTCAAATACTATCCGTACATTATCTCGATGTGGCGTTTATGAGAAAATGTTTTTTATTTGAATACTAATAAGTAAAGAGACAGTGATGCTTTGGTCTGTGTACAATAACGTATTCAGGATATTACAGTTCAATTCGAAATACATATTATTCTCCTCAGTATCTTCACCACCACGTGGACTTGGTTCTACGCGACATGCGAATATCTGCTTTTTAGGGGTTATGATCGAAATAGCACGCATCTATTTTTACATATATGGCGTAGATTGTAATATCTCATATGCTAACATTTATATCCCTGACATTTATTTTGTGTACCTGTTATGGTTAACGATCTATGTTGTATAATTTTTGTAACTCACCCGGTTGACGATTACGATCACGTTGACAAACATATTTTCTTGTCTAATTTTATATTTCAAATAATTTAATTTGAGTTTAAAATATTTTCCTTCATTTGTATAGTAAAAGCTAAAATTCTCGCAGCTCCAAGGCAATGCTTCACCGCTATCCAATGGCGGTTGGAACAACGCATGCACCATTCCAATTTATCGGTAAATATTTTTATAAAATCAGACATATAGACATTGGAGACCAAACAAGTTGCCTGACCGCACATTTTTAAAGAAAATACAGTAAAGCGATAATATTAAATCTAATGCATACTGTGAAAATTGTATATTTAACAAACTTTTGGCATTATAGCAATATAAAGACATTCTATCACAGATGAACATTAGATAAAATTGACTCCTGTATTGACCACACCTGGATACTGCTATGTATGCTGTAGAATTATAGATACGGAAGTACACTCGTAACGATGTAGATAATCCAGATAATCTTACTAAACTCCATTTCAAACTCAATTTGAAAATATAGCATCTCAATGATGGATTGCTATACTCAATACATTATCTAAGAAATCCCTCAACATCTCCTTCCTTACCTCATTTCGCAAAGCGGAATTCCTGCTAATGCAAAAAAATATCCATTACAAAAGAAAAAAAAAACATACTATTTTTTGAGATTATCCGAACTCGAGAGTTCACTGCACTGCCGAAAATTTGGCCCACCTTAACACGTTGCGTACCACTTGAAATTCATATCGAAGTAATCTGTTAATCAATATTTATCTTCATCGCGTCCTATGGGTAATTATATCATCATCATAATGTTTTATACCTCTTTGTTCTTATATTTTACTGTCATGTACTTCCGCCCAATTTATTCAGATTGCTTATTCACGGGATTTAGGATTACTGATTATTGCCTGTTCACTATCACGCATGTAATTAATAATATTTTATGGAATGTGTACGATCGTTTATTGAATGGTTTATCTTTTGAGTTGATATAAAATGCGTCGTAGCAGGTGCCAAAAACAATATTTGAAATTAATTAATTATAAAACCAATATAATTAAATATGCGCAAACATTATCACGTGCTACTAAATTAAGAGAACTACGTTAATACGTTTTTTCTTCATTTAACAGTGGAAAGGAGTTATTTGAAAAGCATCATTTTGGGCGAATTCTCTCCCGTATCCGATGTAATCCAATGAAGAAGACTATTCTTTCTATCATTAGTTTACGTAAACTATGTATAACTGGAGGAACAAAGCCCTCCGTTGATCTGCGATGCTTTAAGGTTCTATTAGCTGTCCTTACCTTTTTAGAAATGAATGTAGAACGGTTTCAACAAACTATCGGACCTTTCGATAACAATTAAATTATTCCACGATATTGTTCATACTATTTTGACGTATCTGGCTGAGCTTGAAGGCAAAAGTATCGTACTGACGGTTTGAAAACAAAAATACATATTTTTGCTGCGATTAAATAGTGTTGTAAATATAAATATTTGTAATATTTACTATCAATCATTGGTGGAGCGTCATTAAATATAAACAAATACACAGTTTTTATACATATGTCGATAAATATATAAAACAAATCAAGACCGGTTTCGTCTGAAACAACATTCTGTATAATAACTGTGTAATTATTCCAATTAATCGTTGTTAATGTAAATATTACATTATTTGCGAAGATATGCGGGTGATATATCATAATATTTACTTTGCCGTTACCTATTGATTGAGAAAATGTAGCCCGCGACGCTGTTATTTAATAATTTTCAAATAAACGTACATATTTGAGAACAGCTTTACTATACGGTCTAAGAGTACAATAATTAGTTATAGCAAATAGTATGGAACAAATATTTTATTACGTACATTTTTACTATTCTCTGTACCACCGTTTTGGTTAAAAATTTCAATAATTACCACTTTTGTTGTCTGCATTCAAAATGGCATCTAGAGCACACGTCCGGTGCAAAAATAGATTCGCCATTCGAACGTATTGGTGTTGTTCACAACCAGAATATATTGTAATAAATCGTCTTGTAATCGGTTCAGCTGTCAAAATCACATAAATTCACTTTTGATGTAAAAAATTGCATTGAAATAATGACATCTCCGATAGTGGGGTATCTATCCATATCCAGTACGATTTGATGAGTTCGAGATGTCTAGTAGGTACAAAATGAAAAGAACGGTTCACAAGGCGTCGCCTCCCGGCCGCAGCGTGTAAACGGCCCGCCAAGTGGGAGGACGATTGGCATAGATCAGTGCGTGACGATTCACTGGGCAGAGGTTCGTCGTTGAACGGCAACATCCAACAGGGTTGTCTTATTTATTCTCACAACAGAAGATTAAACAGAAATATCATAGGTTATTTAAATGCCGTACTTTATTTTGCATTATATCTAGAGAAAGTAATATACTTATTGTATGTGTGGAATCGGAATCAAAGCTTTCCTCAATTCTTTATATTATTTTTGATACTATTATATATTTTTGAGTCTCTTTAGATGTTAATGCTAAACATACTCGTACATACGAATATATAAATATTGAACTAAATCATCATTTGATGATTGATTAAAAACCCACAGTTAAATTGATATTTTTAACAGTTCATATTTTCAATTAAAATCTTAAATATACATGCAGTTTGATAGATAAATTATTATAATGTATATTTACTTTTAATGATAAGTAAATGTCGTGTCTAAAATCCAGTAATTGTTAAAATAACGCTCTAATTTCCTTTAAAAATTTGTACAATTACCCATTCATTTTTCATTTTATGATTCGAATAATTGTAAATAATTATTTATAAAACACATTTTTGATTTATTTT
The DNA here is from genome assembly GCA_036584705.1 of Rhyacophila sp. 25_7. NCBI lineage: Eukaryota > Metazoa > Arthropoda > Insecta > Trichoptera > Rhyacophilidae > Rhyacophila > Rhyacophila sp. 25_7. Next base: position 5,045 of record JAPMAE010001066.1, on the reverse strand, counting down.
AGTCATAATTAATTTTTGAGGGTGCACTTATATGAAGACCTCATATACATTCATAATTCGAGGAGAGAAATGTGAAATATAATAAAACGCTTGGTCGACTATTCAAGAATGTCATTATTCAATATTCACCGACGCTCCGTAGAGCACGTGTAGTCCAAATTACCTTATACCTTACAGCTAAAATCATCTTCGTTGCATAGGTCCAGAAAGTATTGTATTAGAATTGTTTTATAATGATCCAGCCGTGCACATGTTCCATGCGTGCGTCCCTGTTGGCAAAATGGTAGGTAGAGATAGTATCGAGTCGATTGTAAGTAAGTAGGTATATATGGGAGCTGCGGTGACTGTGCCAATGAACGCGCGGTCATAGCTCGGCTTTTGGCTTCGGCCGCGGGTCGTTCACCCCGACTCTGCCTTGCTCTCCGCTAGCGGATTGAGCGCCGAGCCTCTCGCATTTCTTTTCGCGCGCGCGATATTGCCACAATAACCGCGCGGCGCATCGGAAGTTACCTGATCCCCATCTCCGAACTGTTTCTTCCGATGGAGGTTGGGGTTCATCGTATCATTTAAAACATATTAGAACTGCGGCGATTTCATATCATCTTCCGCAACCTAATTTGACAATGTAATACACCTCTTCAGGTTAAAATGTGGCGCAAAGTTGATTTGACTTCATCCGTGGTATATCAATCTATTTTATTATTTTTTTGTTGTTATATTCATTCTTATGCGTTTGTTGCACAATTAAACAGAACATGTCCCGATATTATGGGATCTGGTTCATATAATATAATATATACATTGGTTTTATGAGGCACTGTTCTCCTCATTTTTTATAAAGTTGCGATGAACTTAACTCACTTACATATATTTAATGTAAACAATGTTTTATTATTTCAATATTAAAATATAAATATAAAATAGATATATAAAAGTAAATGAATTCTTATAATTGTCATAGTAATATTTTGGCATTCAATATGCCCGGATTAGTACATTTTGCGTGGGATGGAGATATTTTCACTGTTAAAGACGAGGTTAAGTGAAAAGCTCAAGGTGTAAAGCACGTGAGCTTTTCTTTTCGGACGATTTCTATTTCATTTCTGACTTGCAGCCGCGCTCTCTTTGCGTCATGTCACTACACATACATACATTAAAATATTTTCGAGGATTGGATGGATGACTTTCGTCATTCAATTTTTTTTTTAAACGTTAGTTTACTCGTACACATTTCATAACAAAAACATAAAGGTTGTCAATATGTATTATACATCGTCTGTCACACACCATTTCTGTAAATCATTAGTTAGTGCAATTATTTCAAAGTAACCTGGGAAATATTAAAAAAATGTAATGTCTTAGAGCAGGCGTATCAAACTTGTAGGCGCGCGCTCCACAAAACTGTAAACTTTGAGGCAAATATAATAAGATGATAACCGTGAATAAAAATATCATACCGTGCATATTAGTGTGATCCAAGACCATTTCTCTCAACCGAATATGGTCAATGAAAGGTTGGATATCCCTATGTTAGGGGTTTTTTTCCGTTTCTTGCGGGTGTTGAATAGCAATTTACATGATAAGTTGGTTGGATATTATAAAAAAACAACTAAAATGCTGTAATTTATAATGTACATATATTCTGTTTCCGTTTATCTGTAGAGGAAAATTATTATACTTTTTTTATAGACCTACGTTTTCCGAGATTTTATCATGTTTTGTCATATTTACAGCTGATGAGCTGAGTTCTAAAAATGGATGGTCTTCTAAAAGTGTAATTATAATTTTAGATATATGAAATTAAAATTAAACCGG
>JAPMAE010001065.1:818-18049 GCA_036584705.1 Rhyacophila sp. 25_7 | reverse complement strand
CTATTGGGCCTACAGCACACGTGGTTCCAACAAAACGGTGCCATATCATACACCGATCGTGCTACGATGCAAATTTTGCGAGAAACTTTTCCGGCCGAATGTGTGATAATATCAACTGGCCTCCACGATCCCCTGATTTGACCGCCCTTGATTATTTTTTATGAGGGTACATATAACCATTTAAATATAATAGAAACATTTTTAAAAAAATCCTGAAATAATACCAGAAGTTTGTGAGAATGCTTGAAAAATTGAAGAAAGAAATTGAAGAATGCTTGAAAGAGCTCACTGCGCTACGGCCAGAGGCGGACACTTAACTGACATCCTATTCCATACACAATGGTAAAGACCCTATAATCAATCAATCAATAAAATATAAATTTTGTTTTACTTAAAAGTTATTTAAAAAACATCGGCCTGGATATAAAACGCACTCTGTACATAGCTATAAGACTCTTACACACTAATATTAGCCAGAAGAATAGAAAAATCATTCAAACTACGCAAGACTCGGTAAAAATTCATAACAGATTTCGAATTTTAAATATGTGTTGTTCTTTGATCTATAGTGGTGGACAGTATTCATTCATTTACTAGGAATACCATAAGGTATTTATTTAGCAGTTATTCTGAATTGTAATTTTATTGTCAGCTTTTATCTCTCTGTCATGATAGAATTTCATGCACCAAAATCGTTAATAGTGTGGCAACCAAAATAAACATCCAAAGATATATTTAATTTTTGTATCATTAGAATAAAATTGTACATTTATTATAATATAACTTTAACATATCATTAATTACATCGAAGTTGAGATTTTTTTCATTATGAATTAATATTTGTTTCGACTTAATTTTCCGTAATTGATATATATATTTTTTAATCTTATAGACACGATCGGCGCACGCGTCTAGCTATCTCATACAGTATTCAGGACGGGAAATATAGCTCCATCTACCTTCAACGGTCTCCATTCTTATATGTATATGTACATTACTAGCATCTAAGGTTCAATCTCTCTATAGGCATATCACTTCTCCGCATATCCTTGCGCTAGAAAAATCCTTACCCTCATACAAAATATAGCAACGCTGTATTATGCCACCTATACGACCTTAAAAATGGACGTTTGCATTGCAGCTTCTACTTGAGTCAGTATTTTTTTGTTTACTCAGCTAATTGAACACCAAATGTTTAACAATGGGAACGCAAGTATTGTATTATATCTATAATTTAATTAACTGTTAATTAACGTTATTTAATTCGTTTTATATCAAATGTAATAATTTTGTGTAATAATTCGCATACTGCAAGAAAAACTAAACGTGGTTTTTGAAATAAAAGTTAGAAAACATGAAAATATTTACAGTTGTCTAGAAAATAGCCCGCCACTGATTGTTACTAAGTATAAATTACATTTATTTGGCTGTTGTATTCTGTAAGATTACCTTAAGAAGGTTTTTTTTTATAACTTGATGTTCATAGCCTTTCAAATAGTTTTGACCGTCAATCTGAAATATAAATTGTCTTACTAATAAAATTGTGCATGCTTTAAAGTGACATATGTAAAAATTCCAACCATTTTACAGTGTGCTGGGAAAAATATATAAGTATAGCTTATATATTTTTGGAAACTTCTTTTTTTATGATTATAATACAGTTTTACCGTGTAAACATAATTTAAAATAATAAAGTAAGCTATTCACTTGTATTTCAAAGCCACAAAATGCCGTGTGATAGAATTGAAATATAGCAAGTCTGCCAATATCAAAAATAAAATATAAAAGGCTTTACAATACGATAAAGACGCAGTTTATAACAGTTTTAAATACAGAAGCTAAAAAGAACTACTATTCCATTTTATTTCCTTTACAAAAAATACCCACACTCATTCCTCTTCGAAATACTCGTATCGTTTCAAAAAACGAAATTTGTTGTGCTCTAATATTTATTTAAAAAAATTGATAGAATATTCTTATTAATTATCACCAAGGATTATTTTTGAATAGTTTAGCATAAAATATGAATAAACGTTACGATATTCTTAATGATATACTAAAATTATTATGTCTAGAATTCTCTAAAATCCTTAAACTGAGATATCCCTTATTTGAAATATATGTTTTATTTGTAATCGAATGAAAGTATTTTATAAATTTTTGGAAACTTCATTATCAATTATCAGTTATTGTTACTGGAAAGCCTAAACTAAGGAAAGTAAATAAGTATATAAAACTGAGATATCTAATTCACAAATATAAATGGAATGTATTAATAAAAACTCACTTGAAGTGTTTCTACATTAATAATAAATACAAAATTAAACTTATATAATGTACTAATACTCCATTTTAACTACAATTTTATTGATAACATTGCTTTTATTTTGTCTGTATACATACATGTTGGTCGAAAGCGTCAAACTTTGAATGTATTAGCAGGGAAAGTGTACGATTGTTCATGTTTAATTACTATTTCAAATAATCACATGTTATTAGTGTAAGTCGTAATGCATTTTATTCTAATTTGGTAACTAGTTATTTTTATCCGAATAAAAGTATTCACAAGCATATTATTACATATAATGACAAGTCAAGTGGCTTGAAACATTAAAAGCGCTGAAATGAAAACTGCTCTTTAGGTACAAGTATTTTCCGACCCTAAGCCGGATCGACAGAATTCGAATTTGGAATAGGTCGGGCAGTGTCCCCCGTCGCTTTCCCGCCCTTTATCATGCCTTCTTACCTGAGAAAGCATTCGATCCCAAAAAAAGGCTCCGCTCCGCCGGAAACGTTGAATTCTAAAATTGAATCCGGTTTTCCAACAAGCATCAAGAGGCTTTATACATTTTCAATGAGTTTTCGACACAAGAGAAGAAATAAATAACTTCTTATTTTTTTGTGTCATTTCAAAGGATTTCCAGCTTAGAAATATCCACGCTTTTTATATTAACACATATTAAAATTTTGATGGAAAATATATAAATTTAGTAAAAATACACGAAATATATAAATCTTTGATTTTTTTCAACATTTGAAAGGTTTTTTTTTTTAAATACATTATTTTAATAAGCCAGATTTCTGAACATTGTTTCCACTCACTAAGAAACAAAAAAAAAAAAATCTTTGTTTCTGTCTTGATAATCTTTGCATATTGCAAACTATTTATTCGAATGCGTTTATTTAATGAGTCTTATTCGATAGACTTGTCGAAAATTGAATTCATTATATTGACAGAATCTACTTCTTGCGTACTGTTCAAGTACATTGTTTAATTATTTATTATTGAAATATAAAGTAAAAAACCAAACCTCTATATTTGAAAGAAATAATAAATCTTTTGCTTTCATTTTTTTATTCCTGATTTAACGGTGGATAGAATGGATAAGCTCATACATACCATTTCCGTAAAAATTTCAAATCGAAAGCATTGGCGTCGATTAAAAATGTTAGGTTTTACTAGCGTTAAAATTAAAAAAATGATAATCAATTATTAATTTTAGTTTTACTATTCAAAAAAAGTTGGTATATAATAAAAAGATGGTATATATGTTTGTAACCGAAAACGATTAATTAATGAATGTAGTACAAAAATGTCAAACATCATCATCAGTGGCTCAGCTTCGGAGATAGAATGATATTGATAAACAATAACGAAGTTCATTCAATGAAGAGACCACTCTGTCTTAGACAAAAATGTTAAAACATAATATAGTACAGGCTACTAAGAATGAACAAAACCATCACAGTTAAAGTTTATTGCCAGCAATTAACTCGATTATGCATACATAAACATATTTAAAGGTAAAATTGTATGGAGGTATTTCAAAGTATAGTTAGTCCAATGTTTTATTTACATTGGTAAGAATACTCAATTAACGGAATGAAAAATAATATGTAAACGTTTAAATAGGGAAAACTCATGTTTATTGACAATTTATTTTTGATTGGTGTATTAAAAACAGTTATATATATTTTAAGCATTTAATAAGATTACTTACGAAATTTTGATGTAGGGAAGAATATTATTCATCGTAGTATTTAACAGAATACGGTGATTAGAAAAAGCAAAAGAAACGTCATGTTACATATTATAAGTATTCGACAAAAAGTATAATGAAAAAAGTAAAGAACTGTTTATAAAATACAATCTCACTTATAAACATCTTGCATTTGTAAGTTAAGCATAGAGAGTTTAAATTGAAACATTTCGCACGCTACGAGAGATGCACCACTTCAAATTGTAAAATGTATCGTTGATTTTATACGTTAATATGTGTATATTTCATATTTCGATTTTTTATAGTTATATTGCATATTTCTACCGAGGAGTGAAACTAAAATATGTTAAAAATGGCACTTTTAATTATGGCTGTTCGAAATATTTTTGGTGTTGCTTTCTTCGGATAATATACGATATAGTGTAATATTTCATTAGTTACAGTATTTTCTAGCAGAGTTACAATTATTGGAATGAGCATCGCAAGATATACATATAAAATTAAAATAGTGTAGTTTACCTCGCAGTTACGGATATACATATAATATCTCTTCAACCTAAATCAAACCGATGAGAGTTAATTTATTACAATAGTATAGAATAATGAAAGTTTTTGATTGATTTTCACAAGTTGAGAATAGATATTTTGCTCACATTTATTGCGTATATTGTTAATTTCAAAAGTTTTGCAACTTATTTTATACAAACATCGATTTTCATCCAAATTAAAATCTGCATTATATTATAATATAATAAAGATAAAACGATTTTGCGTGACATAAGTTTTGTATTAAGTATACAAATTCAGTATGGGTATAAGAACAATATTTATATTGACAACTTATTGAAAATAGTCTCATGCTCCACTGACTGAACTAGCTGAGCGCAACCTAGGGAAAAGTTGACAACATGTAAAAGAGATTTTTAAAAAATTATTTGTCGACGTACGAAAAGAATATTTAGTTTCACACAGTAGTAGGGTCCGCCAATGTTCTGAATAAATACACATCCCCGAATAAGATTTACTAACCTACGTATGCACAAACTGGCCCCGGGCTTTAAATATTTGAGTCCAATAAAAGTTGTTACATTGCGATTTGCTTTTCTCATTCAACTAGAAAGAAGGGTCACCGGATACGTTAGGCTGAGGGTAGTATGTGTATGTGATGTTAAAGTGTAGAGATGGGTAAGCTTGTATGTGTAATTCAGGGTTAGCTATAAAAGTTTAAATGACAAAATATTTTATAATAATCTAATATTTTAAGAACGTATTTAAAGAATAATAGTTTTAATTTATAAAATGTTATTAAAGTAACTATATCTTTTGAACATATTGAAAAAACTGTGATAATCGTTGAAAGAGTTGAAGGAGGTATACATTTATGAGTTTACTTTATTTTGCTACCCTTAAGCGGCATTCCAAATAAGCAAAAGAAAGAGAAGTATGCGTGTCAACGTTACTGTCGGTGTGGTAAACAATTACATTTTGTTCTCTAGTTAAGAGAAAATCGTTATCCTGCAAGCACGTTCAATTCGGTTATAAATAGCCTTTATAATATCTTCAAAAAAGCTATATATATACTATGATGAATTTGAAATAAAAGGTAGTTATATATTCAAAAGAGCATGAAAATAGAACTGCAATATGTAAACTCCTCAAAGAAATTTATAGTGTATATGCATTTAATTTTTTCAGTAATATGGTGTCTTATAGACGTGGAAATTTATAATAATCGAAGATATTATATTGACCCTGTTTAGGCAAAAAAAATCCCCAGTTTTTTGAAAAGTGGTTTTATTTGAGAATCACAATATATACAAATAAATACACGTTCTGTCAAAAGGAATTAAATCAAAAGTGCAGAATTATTATCGAAATTCAGCTTCAAATTTTGAAAAAAGAACGACCTACTTAAGTTTGTGTGGAAAGAAAAAAAGCATTAACCCTCAATTTTAAAAATTTTCTTTTAATAACGTTTTGAATTCAGATCAGGAAAATAAATCACCAATTTATTGTTCATCGTGCACTTCAAGTTTGTGTTATGTGCCTTTGACTCAAAATCATTAAAACAAGTTTTTTGGGTCTCCTGTAAAATTTATTCTGTGAGGGTTAATCCTTTTTGCCTAAACACAGTCGATATGGTATTTGTAATGCAAGTATTTGAATAATGACTATCTTTATTTACCCTTCCCTGATGATCATGTACATAGCGTGGGTAGGTCCAGTTGCTCAAAAGGGGAGGAGAATATCTCTAAGAATCCGATGTGTTTGAAGTGTAGAAGGCTCCGTAGATAGATAGATATTGGATAACTGAAAGATCAAACGGACTGAGCGCGATTAGGTTTTGATCTTCCTTGTTTTTCTTTTATTTATTAGGACCTGCCTACTTATTGGCAATGAAACCTTCGCATTATTGCAATATAAAGTGATCCGCGATAGCGACACGTGTCGCGTTGCTTTGAATAATTCAGTAAATATATTATATCTTTGTGGTATATGATATGCCTAATTCATGAAGTTGCCGAATCCTTGACGTTTTAACTTTCAACAATATAAAATAATACACATTAATACGTATCTTTAATAGCATACTATTTCACGAAATTAGATAAGTACTCGTACATTTGTTTCCACTATTTTCATATTCAATGTTTTTTTATAACTACACTTTAAATAATATAAAACGTTTTATAATAAAAGTAATGAGAGATTTTAGAACTGTATAATTAAACGTAATTATGCAAAATGTTGCCAGTCCTACAAATGCAAAATAAAAATTTCACCGTTTACAGAATATAAAATTTTTGATCAAGTTAAATTCATATAACTACTTTAAATTTAAGAGTTTTGAATAATATTAAGTTCATATTCTACAAAAAACTGACTGAAAAAAAAGTGACCGTTATTCTCTTGTCTTTTTAGATTAAATTTAATAAAAAAATCTATACAGAAAACACGAATGTGATGCATAATATTGCTTGTACTAATCCAGATTTTTCCATGACTAACTATGGATGCTTTGCCCTTGTAGATGAGTGGATAGCGCATTTGACTCAAAAGCCAAAGGTCTAGGGTTAAAATACCGTAGCTAATAAAAATTGCGCAGGTTCTTTCATGTGCATTTGAAACCAGGACGTAGACCGAATTGGTTGAGCCAATAACTGACAATTATTACTAGTAAATAAATCTATCAAAACACTCATTGTGGAGATTTGTATGCTTTGTTTCGGAGCAGATATGGTAAAAAAGGAACTGCGGATAAAACATTGAGAGTGTCGATAGCTTATTTGAATGGGACTCGTTGGAGCAATTTTAAATTCCATGCCCCAGAATCTCACAGCTGTACTTAATCAAATCTACCGTGCGGCCTAATTAACATGTGCATACTGAGAATGGTGTTCTATGGTAGCAAATCATGACACCTTACGAAGTCTCAGAATAATCACTTCGAAAACAGATGCCTGTGGCCAATTGGTATTATGGGTGTGGTGGCATGATTATGCACAAAATGAGGTAATAAGAAAACAGAGCATGCAGTCTCTTATCTCAGTGACGATGAACCAGGCTTAATCACGTACTGAGAATACCGGATTTGCATCTCAACCGGGCATGACTCTTCCTCAAGCCAATTTGATTCCATTGCGCCGGGAGGTCGAATACTATTTACAGGATGTATTCGATGGAGATATCAGCATGACATGAGAAGATAAAATAAAACTGGTCAGCGATGAGAACTCATAGATGCAGCGTGCGGTGTTCACGCTCTTGTTAATGGGCGTTCCATGGTTAAAGAGGAAGATTTAAATAAATACATGCATTTAAAATATTATGATTTTCCTGTTTGTAGTTTGAGTAAATTAATCGCTTTCTACGTTAATAAATTCAACTGATTTTGGATAAATAAAATTAAATATAATTAAAAAAACTTAAGAAATAGGTGTTATATAATTGAACAAAAACGTTACTTTGCTAAAAGCTAGCAAACTTCAATTAGGAATATTAAATAATTATTTCTTCCTGTTAAATGTGTATAAAAAAAGTATTATCAAATATTTACTGAAATAGAAGCTGATTTTAAAAATGATTAGCTCTTATTTGTACCGATTGTTCATTTCAAATTGATTTGTATGAGAAATAATTTTTGGATTTTATTGAATAGCGTATATTGGCGCTGGTGAATCTCCATTGCTTAATTAAAATTATTCTTTATTCTATTATTTAAGGTACACTAAATGATATAAATAAATATATTATTTATAAAATAATGTCACACGAGTCTAATTGGTATCAAATTTCAATCTTGAAATCTGAATATTAAGACTTCAATACATAATTGGTTTTTTATTAAAATTATGTTATTTATAATAATATAAATAAAGGAATAAGAAATGTGATAAATTCCCGATATATACCACATAATATAGGAATATTGGAAAATGTCAGGATTTGTCTAATATATAGCTTTGTGACATAAACAAAGAAAAAGATTGTTGCCAAATAATATGATATGTAGCCCAATAAATTGATTGTGTGCACTTTTAACCGCATTTTCCGAACTCCGTTTCTAATATATTATATTTAAAATTTTATTATATATAATTGTTTTGCAGCCAAAATTGTTTATGTAAAGTATAGAAATCAGGTTTGATTGCACACGCATGCTATTTGAATAAATTGTATATTTCGGATTGGATATCCGGATATTTCGGAAGTATCAGATTTTTAATCGTGGACAAACAATGCGACGGCATCCAGAAGATAGTAAAAAATCCAGTTTAATTTAAAACCAAGGTAAATAAAAATATCTAATTACTCTCACGTTTTGATAATGAATGAGATCCACACGTACATAAGATTAGATTTGTAAAAAAATATTGAAATATGCAATGCATATTACAAAACTTCATATGTTAATATTAGTTATCATTTTAAAACATTAGATCGTGTTTTTCTTATTATTTTACTCGAAATAACAAACATTTGAAGAACCGCATTTTAAGAAGAAATGGCGGTGAAAGGTTTATTCGCAATTGTCGATGGAAGACAATTTTATCGTTTTGAAGGAAAATGCAATTTACTGAATAACTGTATCGCTTCGAGAAATATATTTGATTATTTTAAGTCGGATTTGTGTAAGTATACTAATAAATAGTGTGTATTTAATATAATGAATCAAATAAAAACTTGTCTAAAACGAAAACTTCAAGTACGTGAGTCATACAAATATGAATTAAAAAGTTATTTTATTTATGATAGAACAAAGATCAAATTTTTATAATAATTTTAATGTCATAAAAAATTAGTGTCAATATGAAAATAAGGCACCGTAAGAAATGAATAAATATATATATTTTGAACGCAGTTCATAGAAAAAGATAAACGAAAGCTTTTTGAAAGCCAAAAATTGTGTTCGTTATATCTGTATTGTTTTTTTAATGGTTTCAGATAGTATTACTCGTCTGACTATGGGTGATTTCAGTAGTTTTGAGAGAGAACAAATTAAAAAGTCTTAAAAAGCAGCTTGAACATATTAAATGAAAACATATTATTTTTTAGTACAAAATTTGTATTAATTTCGAGCTATTTAGCACCAACATAGAGATTCAGATGGTTGAGTCATATTGTAGGGTACGATGAATCTAGAACCCTCAAGAAAGTGTTAGAAGGAATCCTGGTAGACACTCTACCCGTCGGTCATCCCAAAATGAGATGGGCCGATAGCGTAACAAAAGGTGCGAATATGTTGAGAGTGAATAACCGGAGAGAGAGCATTAAAGAAAGAGAGGCCTGGAGAGATGTTGTGCAGTCAGCCATGGACCTGATGGATCGTAAAATTAATTTTTAATAATAATAACATACAAAATAAGATAATTTGGAAACAAGTCATGCTCGCAAATAAATGGTTGAATTACTATAAATAATTTGAATGTACTATTGGAGAGAGATTATAAAATATAAAATAAATATTTTTTTTTCGAATATATTTACCTTTAAAATAATATGTTTGATTGTTAAAAATACTGGTTTGTCGTGTGGAGTATTTTGAATGATTATTATTTGGAATATTTCCTGTAAAACTGCTAGCTAAACCTTTTCAAATAGTAAGGTTAATACAAAATATGTATTGTACAAAAAAAAATGTATTGCATATTATTTAAAAAAAATACACTTTTTGATGGTGATAAAGCAATATACTCGTAGTATTGTATGCATTCAGTACACAAATTTTTGGTCAATTGAAAAGTATAATTACATTTTTTACTATTGATTCTTAGTACGAAGCCATTATTTTGGAATAATAATACAGTTTTTAATATTTTTCTGCAAAATGTATAAATAAACATATATTTCTTATCTTCAAATTAAATAAAAAAAACTTGAGAAAACGAGCAAAATCACTTCGTTATTTTAACACTTAATATAAATAAATGTAATGATGGTGGATAATCTTATGGAGTATATTACTTTGCCGATGTCTTAAGTAACTGATTAACCAAAGGTAACTAAAATAACTAATGACCGTAAATGCTACGAGTAGTTCATCTACATATTACTGGACATGATGACGCATACATACTAGTAGTATTAGTAAAAAGTCATTGGTCAGTGTCTGTATTTTTATTATACGTAAAGTTTCATGAAATTGATCTTCGGAACATATTTTCACAACATTCTTTATTCGAGAGTGAGTTAATGCGGATTTTGTTCTATGAATTCTCAAGGAAGAATATTAAATTCATTTGGTAGATTTTCTCATTTATAAATACATTTTTTCATGTTTTCATTTGTCTGTATTGTAAACTTTCATCGCAGTATTTTTACGTATTGTTTTAGTTGTTTACGGTTGATGTATTATTCTCCTACAGTTTTTAATTAATCTATGATTTGTAACATGTTGTGGACATATTGAATTGAATATTTGTAATTTAAATATTAACACAGTGTTTATATTTACTGTCACATATATTTAAAGCAATCATGACCAGCTTCGTCTGCTACAACATTGTCATAAATTAAAAGACAGCTGAAGAGTTTTTAATTTTTTTTTTGAAAATAAGTGTAAAAGTTGTGTTATTATTTCAATATAATGGCGTTCACCATGAATTGATATGTTAATATATATATATTTTGTAATTTTAAACAGTGATAAGGTAAGCATATGAACCCTCACAATGTGAAGATTATTCTGACAGATTTTTTTTTTATTTAATAAAGTTATTAGCTCAACCAATTTGGTCCATGTCTTTGTTTAAAACATACATTAAAAAACCCGGGCAACTTTTGCCAGCTACGGGACTTAAAATCTTGGCTTGTGAGTCGGATGCTCTATTCACTTACCTACGAAGGCGATGGTTGATTTATTTACAGTCAATCCTTGGCGATGAGCTGTTTTACTGTAACACATAATGTGTGCATTATTTTCTGGGGAAAGTATGCAAATCTGTTATGTTGTTTCAATGACATAATATGTAATAAAATTATCAAATGAATATAAAACTATGTTAAAATGAATTCATTTGAATATTGTAACTTGTGTAAGCTTTCATATTTACAAAAATATACAGTAAAATATTTTTATATAAAAATGAAAAAAATACTCTAATTCGAAAAGAACACTGTTTATGTGTTTTTGTTCGGTGAAATTTTTGAAATTCATTGAATAAACATTGATTTTGTTAACTGTTATAACTTATAGATGGATTCATATATTTTAGTATATAAGATTAACGAGTGGTTTATGGTTACAAGCATCTTGTCGCTTGGGGCATAGAGACTAGACATGGTGATAAACAAACTATGCAGTTCGTTTGATCGCCGCGTCAATCATAATGACTTCGGCCTGATATCCGGTCGCCGAGGGTTGATGGCTGATGATTAAAGACGCTGGGGGTGCAGACCGCGGTGGTGTGCGGTTCCCGGCTTCCCCATGCATCATGCATGAGCCGACCAACACGGGAATCCACTCGGCTCGGTCTTTCAATGCGTGGACACGCGATACGAATATTAAGCGAGGCTGTACCGCCCCACCCTAGCATCCAGTTGAGATTATTTGTAATGTCGGAGTGTGACAGAAGCGCTGAGTTTTAGGGTCGCTATGCAAGCTGTTGCTTTTCAGAGTTGCAGTAGAAATATCCCAAAGAAACATCATTCTAAGACAGTTCAGAGTTGCGGTAGAAGCATCCCAAAGAAACCATTCTAAGACATTTTGACAAACACTGCATTTCAGAAGAATCTTATTATGATTTGGTATATTGTTCTGGATAACTCAATGTAAAGATTTTTTCACTTTTCTTTGGATAATATTTATTGCTGTAAATAAGTGCTAGACAAAAATTTTACAGCTCATAAAAAGTTAACCAAAAGTTTCACGGCATACCTAATAAAAAAAGTAATTCTCCACATTTTTTTTCGGGAACTCACTTCAGTAAACTGAACAATATTTGAAAATATGTCATTTTTAAAACATCTTTTTTCGATCTCATAGCATATTACCACCACAGAACGATGATATATTTGTTGACCCCTTACTAGTAGTCATATCGTTATTGTAACCGTTTCTTGAAACCATCACTATCACTATCACCATCACATCAACCACCGGTTATAACAACGCTTATTGTTCTCAACAAACTTTATTCTGTAGAACGTTATCTTTTTTTGGGCTAAACGCATAGAAATATTTTTTTTTCTCTTTTAACCATGTCCGCTCCATGATGTGAAAATTGTTTTGACAGTTTTTCTTTTACGTCTTGTTTCGTCAATTATTAGCTCAACCGTTTCGAGTTCGTGTCCTGGTTACAATAAAAATGAATAAACATTTGTAAAATTTACGTCCAGCACGGGCTTCAAACCTGTGACCCTTGGCTCGTGAGTCAGATGCCACTTGTCGACCTCGTAGGTGAGTGGATAGAAATATTATTTGAAGGTAATTTGGATACTTTCTTTTCTTTTCTCAGCACACCGATTGCGAAACAATATAAATATAAACACAAAAACTTAATGATCTATTTCACCATTGTATCGTTGAAAATTCATAGAAAAGTATTATTTTTTATAAAATAATATTTTATTTACACTGAATAGTGGAATGAGCCACGTAAATATTTATATTAAAGTGTTTGATTAAAATGATGTACTGAGAGTTATTAAAATTATTAACAAGTATACAAACATAATAATTGCATATTAAAATGACAAGATTTCAAAACTTAACTTTAAAGATAAAGCGAAAGATAAATATTATATACACGAGTAACTATAAAAGCGAACATGTTAATTGAGAAATGAAGAAAAAATGCGTGCATTTTACCAAGCAAACAAATGTGTGCATTTCGAGTAACAGATGAAACGTATAATAACGTTCGGCAATGGTTTATAATCATAATATTTAATCGAAGTACAACATATAAAAAAGTTTGTAAAAATTGTGGTAACATAATTGAGATGTATATAATCGATCATTCTGTAAAGTTAGTCGCGTAGGTATCCATTTTCTTAAAACATATTTTTAACAACGATTTTTTATTGAATACTTATTTTGATAAGTATTGATATGAGCATATCTTAAATAAATCATTTAAGATGATTAAAATTTGTGAAGTACTAAATTACTAATCTAGTGTTTTATTTTGAGAAGTGTTTGAGGTAGTCGTAAATTGATAAATTGTAAATTATTAATTATTAAAATATAAGTGACTAAATGCTTTTATTTAAAGTAATTTCAATATTGTTATATTAGTTAGTATTGTGGTTGTTTTATTTAAAATATATATATATTTCAATAATAATTGAATTTCATTAATATGGTTTGCGACTCAAACATTTGACTTGTATGGAGCAAAGCTTTAATATGTATTTTGGACCACGGCATTTGAATAGGAACGATTGCTTGAGGGTGAATTTCGTTGATTTTCTATTGGAATTTCCACTATATAGCCACTATTATAAGAAAAAAACGAATACTAAGCTTTCAATAGTCGTTACTGACGTGATAATAGTTCAAACATGAACGAATGAAAATTTAAAATGTTACAACTTTCTTGATTAAATGAAAAAAAATGCAACCGATAACATATAATATCATATTGTAAAGTATTGGAATTCACATATAAGTAATCAACTTTGACTTAGTCTATAATGAAAAATAATGCATCTTTTAAATAATATATCATATGTATAACAATATGTGAATAATTACGATCCAATTTTGGATTTGAGTAGTCGCGTAATTCGTTTAGCAGAAAGGTTATTGAAAAAGGGAAATGATTTATGGTTTGGTTATAATACAGTCTACAACATTTTTTAAAAATATACAGTTTATAAATAAAACGGGTAATTAATTCATTGCAAAACTATTTTTTTAAATACCCGATATTATTGAATTCTATTATATAATTATGAAAGGCGAACGTCTTAGAGATTCACGATGGTCTGATGGCGTATTAACGTATTGATGGCAGAATTTTAAATTTACTACTGGTATGCGTAAGCTAAATTAAACTAGAATCCATAAAATAAATGAAATTGGTGGTTATAGTATTAATTTAAAAAATGTACAAATTGATTCATTTCCAATTCATCGTCAAACAAGCAAACGAACTCAACATTATGAATATGTAGACTTTAAAAAAAATGTAATGATTGATTATAAATATAATACATGGTGCAACGCGATAGACAGCTGCACCAAACTAGAATTCTCTATTAATATGCGCTCGATGTTAATATCTGTGGCATTAGATAGGTATAGTATACTTTTTTCAAATAAAAGTTAAAACAAAATATAACGTAAAAATTATTATTGAAAATAATTAGTAACTTATATCTGCAGTTTTATTATAATTTACTTTAATATTCGTGTTGCAAAAATCTCATTTGGCGATGATTTAAAGATGAGATATCCATTAAAACTGTTGGATAAAAGAATACAAAATTACGCTATTGGGCTGATCTAAGCTGAACATTATTGAACAAAAAGTGGAATATATTACAAGTACAAACATTTCAATTGATTGTTATCCGCAGTATTTCAGTCAACAGTTGTCATGGGTCTGATATCGTAACTGCCGATAAAATATATATATTTAATATCTCTATTTATGGCCTGAACATGAACGTGAATGTTTTGTGTTAATAATCTATGTTTATTATATGAAGATTCATATAGTCCATTTTGAAGCAGATATTGTAAAAAATGAATTAATAGCAGGGAATATAAACATTATGAATAGTATAATTCTTCGACTATAGAAAACGAATTTTTAGTCATATTTTGTATTTTGGAATATGGGCCACGTCTTAAAATCGACGGATACTGTGAAAAATACGATAATCGTGATAATCGCTTGAAATAGTGTTTATTATTGATTCATCACATTTTGGTATTTTCACAAACGAGCAAGAGAAGGATAGATATACGTGTTAAGATCATTATTAGTGCGTATGTTACTACGTTGCGTAGTCAGTACGAAATATGAGTCAAAATTGGATTCATACAAATTAGACACTAAATATGAAACTAAGTTTCCGGCTCAGAAAGTAAACAAAATATATTATTAAAAATCTTGTTAACAAAAAAATGCTTTTTTAGAGTAGACACTGTTAGATTTATATTGAGTATTCGGACAAAAGGTTTTTGTTTGAAAGTTCGACTTATTGCATTAAACTTAAAAAATGAACTTTTAATGAGGGATTTTTTTGCAAAAATATAGTATTTTTTTTTTATAAAAGTCAGACGCCTAGAACCTTCAGAATACATCTAGAAATACCATTACATTTAATTAGTCAATTTCTTACTGGACATGAAAAATTTGCTGCCTATGCTTTGTGGGCTTGATAATGGTATTTTAAAGTTTTCTCCATAAAATTGTGGCATTTTTTTGGAGAGAAATTTCACACGGAAAGAAAGAAATCTCATCGGTTTTATTTAAAATGGTTGAATATTCAGCACACCAGGTACAAAGGACACTTCATGCCAGTAAGAAGAAATAAGTATCCTGGAGCTATGGTGCATGGTGATATCATTCCGTGCATTTTTCTTTGCGAACATTTTATTTTCATAGTAGATAATTACGGTTAATCATATAAAATAATTTTATCAGTCAAAATATTAAAGATAGAAAATAAATAAAAAATCATTTATTGTATTGAAACTAAATATTATTCCATTAAATGTAAGTGAATATCTTTAGAATTCTTTTAGCAAAATTTTTCTCGTAAAAGTTATAAACTTGAAAAGTTTTATAATAAATATTACATTCTTGAAGAGGTTATAATATTATCTATGGAAGTCATGTCTTTAATATATTAACGAAAATGGCGGGAACTTTTCACATAAAACAAAAATAAGGCGCGCATATAAATAATAGCGGAGAAGAAAGGTCGTTTGCTGTGTATTTATGGAAAATAATGAAATATTTTCACGTAATATATTATTATATTACACAGATATTATAAGATACAGAAATTATTTATACAACGCAATATTAAGCAAACCAGTTGCTTATATGAAAAAAAAATACCATATGATATTAATTTATGATATCTGTCATAGCTAGCTAGAATTTAAATAGAAATAAATTATTCATTATTCACATATTTTTTTATTATTTTCTAGAACTTTTATGTTATACGTTTCAGGTTATTAATAAACGTTGAAAGAACTATAAATTACATTATTTATTATCAGACTTTGGTAGCATACCACTATATTGAAATAATAATATAATTATTTAATATATGTACTTGTTTTAAAATTCAAATGAAAGCTTCTAAAACATAACTTTACATGAGTATCGTCGTGATTTGAAAACATTTATTTTGAGGATATTAGTAATTATTTTATTTCCAATATCTGTATTGCGTAGATGTTGAATCAATTTCACTATTGATATTGCGATGATTTAAAAGTTGAATGGTCATAAGATACTATTTTATTGAAAATAATATGAATAATATAACGGGTTTAGTTAGTTTATAATTAGTTTTATTTGCTGTTAGTTTTCGGTGAAAAGCCGCTCTATCAAAAAAATAACACATTTTTAATTTTCTCTAAAAATATATGTAATAGTTGAAAATGTGTTAATTTACAGACGGATTGATTTGTGGTTTTTTAAATATATATTATTTTATAAAACAAATATTATGTAATAATGAACAATCATTTGAATATTGTGGTATATAATGCTATAGGGCAGGGGTTCTTAACCTTATTGCAGTTCCGGGCGCATT
>JAPMAE010001064.1:384-21551 GCA_036584705.1 Rhyacophila sp. 25_7 | reverse complement strand
ATAGACTGCTTGAATTAGTATATATATAAAAAAATACATTTTCCGGTATTTTCATTGTAATATGGCGCTACAATCTGGTCAAGTACATAGTTGAATGCACAACTTCTCTCCAAGATTACTTTCTGCTTTCAATTATCTATACTACATATTTGGGTAATGTTTGTGACATTTTATACCTATTAACTTTTGGTGCAATTAAGAGGCCGAGTTTTTACTACAGTTCCTTTAAAAATATCTTTATAAAAATTCTAGATGCATCGTATCTAACAACAATATATGACTAACTTACCTTAAACAATAATGATTATATTGTTTGTTCTAAGAAACCTATTTAGGTTCAAAAGCCTGACGGAGAAAATTAAATTTTGGGTCCATAATGTGACTTTAAAATCTATAGTTCTGTATTGATATGAAGTTTGAAACCCGACAGAAAAAATGCCGTACACATTTAAAAAAAATATCATTGATGCGTTAGTACACGTAACTGCAATTATGCCAGTCGTATTCCTATAACTTGCGCACATGAAATATCAATATACATATAACTGCAAAAACTAAATACATATAGATGTTTGGATATACGAGATTGTAAAATATACTGAAATACAATGGTTAATTCTAGTAAGCCCTGTAGTTGGTTGCAGCTTTTTCAAATATTTATTCATTTGTATTATAACTAGGATACGAACACCAAATGATTAAACTAATAATTAACAACTATTACTCGTTAAAAAATCATCGTTAAGAATTTTTTTACACAGAAAAGATTCTATATGGTCCACCTCGAAGCGTAAATGGAATTTAAAAAAAGTAAAATAAGGATTTACATATATACTAACATTGAGATCCATTTGATCAATTTGTTCGATAAAATATCTGTAAAATAAAAAAAAAGTATTTTTTTTAAAACTTGACAATATACTAAGTTGACTAATATGAAAAATATACGAGTAAAGTGTCACATTGTTTGAAAATTCTTCCAAAATAAAATTTCGCAAAATGTATGTTTATCATAAGTATATTTTAATACTGGCTAGAGATTTATTATGCAACTTGCTGAGAAAAAGTGGTGTAACATTCATTTATGAAACGAGAAACATCGACAGAAAAAAAGAAGTGCTTGAAGTTGTTGTACGAAAGAATTATTACATTCACCCCCTCTTTTAGTGGAAGATAAAGTTTTTCTTGCTTTGTGTTACAAAATGTTGCAAATGTTTGTTTAACTTGTTCAACATCTAACGTTATGAAACTGGGAGAAACTTATAAAAGTGTTGATAAGTTGCACAAGAAAAATATGTTCCACGCTGTTTATACTATCTGTATATTACAGATAGTCGATATGCACATAATTGGCCAGACGAAAAAGTTTAGATTAAGGCTGAGAAACCTTGTCAAGTTAGAAAACCACACTTAGTAAACCGTAACCTGATAAACCCATATTCAAGTTACTTGTGTACATTATATTGTAAATTATTTATAAACCGTGACTAAAATAATATTAGTAGTGAAAAATTTAGTTCTTAAAATTTGGAGTAAAAATAAAATTGCAATTTAGAGTGAATAGAGTGAATATAATTAGTAGTGTTTTTACATCAATATTAATGTCAAATGTTACACTTTTAACAATTTATTAGGAAGCAAGTGCGTTATGGGAGTTCCATCATCACGTGCCAGTAACATATAATATACATCGCCTTTTTTTCTTTCAGTATTTTTTATATTGTAAATGTTATG
Organism: Rhyacophila sp. 25_7; assembly: GCA_036584705.1. Classification (NCBI taxonomy): domain Eukaryota; kingdom Metazoa; phylum Arthropoda; class Insecta; order Trichoptera; family Rhyacophilidae; genus Rhyacophila; species Rhyacophila sp. 25_7. The sequence continues at coordinate 19,817 of JAPMAE010001064.1, read as the reverse complement.
GAAATGTCCGCTGATGATTTTATCTAAGTCCAATAAGGCATGCGGATATGGTCTCTACCAGGGCCAATTTATGACTTTTTCAAGGTTTGCGACTTTTTATGGGGAGTAATTTTGTGCAGACTCCCGAACTGGTTTATCGTCCTCGAGCTTGGGTGACCAGGCCGATTGAGTCATCAGCATACCGGGTGCCTGAAGTCAAGAGGGACAAGACAGCTGTCTTACATTTATTTTCTAATAAAACTTAGTTTATGCACTCAAATGCATCGCTCCATACGGTTCCGCTACGGACAGGTTTAAAATCATATGAGAGGAAAAAAAATATTTCATTCGTGAAAGTGTCAGAAAGGCGAGAGCGCATAATCGCAGTTGCATGCACTGGCGGGTCAATGGTGGATCTTCAAAAACCTGTATATAAAATACGATACAACAAAAGAGTATTATAAAATGTACAAACATAAAATATATTTACTTCTGAAGAAGCCGTGATTAAATTTTAGAAATTGTGTTATTAAATAATAATTAAAATTTTTATAAGTTTATAAACCATGTACATAATACAATTTAAAAAGTAAATAAAACAAATTGACTGAAAAACATCTTGTTTTTACTGTTTAATATTTCAGTATATTTATTGAAAAAATATTTTCCCCTGGAGTGAGTTTGTCTGAAAGTATAGAAACCATGTATCTATTTAAAAAAAGTATTATGAGTGCTTATAATAACAAACTAGATAATATATATATTCTAAAAAAAAGTATGAAAAACTAACATTATATCAATATAATTGCGCTCTATGAAAAATTGATGGTGGACGTAACAATTTGTAACAACTGAATATAATTTCAAAAAATAATTTTTGTTCAAAATATTAGAAAAAGTAGCGTAATTTCGTTTTTAAAGACATAATATTTTAAATAAAAGCTCGTGAAATTCGAATACAAAATAATGACTAGGCAATTAATTGTTTTTGTGAATTTTGGAAATTATTACAAAATATCAAGATATATATTTGATGTCGTAAGTTTAGTAGGTTCCGGTGAGATTGCAAACTTTAGTACGTATCATTGTCCAATCAATGAGGTTACCAAAATCCTTCACAGTGTTTCCTGTTTTCTTATCAAATAAACTCTCTCTGAAAGCTTTCATACAAACCAGACAAAGGGAACATCAAAGATATTAAATTATTTGTATTATTATAAAACATCGTAAAATATATATATATTCAGCGATATTAAATGTTATAAAATAATCAAAGTAGTAATGATGTTTAAATACAGATTTTTAAAGTTATAATCGCATTTTTTAAATATTTCAAAACCGGTGTTATTTATCAAAGCTCAATTATTATAACAAACAAAATCAGTATTGAAATTACAATTAAATTATTCGAAATATCAATGAAAACAGCGTTATTATTTAGATTTTTAAAATGGACATAAAGAGAAATCCATTTATAAAATATGGTTAGTCAAAGATTTTTATTGTTTTTAGTGACTTTTTTATTTAATATAATTTTTGAGTTTAGTATGAAACCTATAACCATAACGTATATTTCAACGCACATATTAAAACTATTAAAACTATAGACTTAACACTACCTTAGCGTAGTATATACATTCAATGCATCGTATCTTCAAAACTTTACAATAAATTTTTCCATCTATAGTATAGATACTAAGATATATTTTTTTCTAGAGGCAGCATGTATTGTCGATATGCGTCGGCTAAAGGACCTGACATGGCTTAAAATGAATATTTTAGAATTTACCACTTATCTCCTAGCACTTGCAGCTATAACTATTGTGTCTGACCGAGTTCTTGAGACTACGGAAAGGAACTTTTGTTTATTTTTCCACAGTTTATTTTTACCACGCCTACAGCAAATTTGACTCGCATGCCTATATTCACTCTCCCGGGTAAGTGAATAGTGACATCCGACTCACGAACCGAGAGTCACGGGTTCGAGGTCTATGTTGGTCGCAAATTTTACAAATGTTTATTCATTTGTGAGTAGCCAGGACACAAATCCGAAAGGTTGAGCTAATAATTGACGATTATTACTAGTAAAAAAACTGTAAAAACAATTTTCACATTGTGTGTAGATCCATATGCTTCGTTTCGGAGGAGACATGGTTCAATGAAAAGAAAATAGCAAATTTGCACAATGAAGAATCGCTGTGTTTTGTAAGTGCATAACCTTTCGTTAATGGCATGTATGCCTTTTTTGATCGATAGAATGTTACTTTATCTAATATTTGTCATAAATGATATTATTTTAATTTTCGAACTCAATATACTGTTTATTACTGATCAAATTTATTCAGTATAATAACTCAAGTAGAAATTTCACAAAAGATGCAATAAAAATTAGTATAATTAACTGGAAAAATACACTAGAGACTCTTTCTAAAAATAATAGCACGCAGGCAACCATGGATCTAAATTAACAACAATAATATACCATTTGATTCAACTAAATGAAACACACTTCATATGTTGATATATTATTTTATTATAAGAGAAGTTCTGCTATTAATTACATATTTATTAAAATAAGCAATACATTTAAATATTTTTATACGTAGACGTAATTGTGAAAACATAACAAACGTATTAAAATACGTTCAATGATTTTTATATCGCAAAGTATGACAACTGTCTAAGCGTCCACAAATGAACAAATGAATTTAATCAAAAGGTAGAAATATAGAAAATCACTTAATTTTTAACCATTGTTTAATAAAATAAATGTTATAGTTACTTTTTAATTAAAAAAGCTCTGAAAGAGCTATAGTGTAATACGTGAAAGCTTAATTTTACACTGAAAACAATCAACCAAATAAATTAGTATGTTTTCACCATACAATTCAATCACTTCACATAATCATTTTTTAAAATGCATTTGGCAACGTCCTGGATATGTGGTATACGCCGGTACATTATTCACGGTTTGCTAGTGAAAATTCACTCACTGCGTTTCCGCTCAATGAATATGTAATGTTTCCAAAAAGCAGCGTAGAAAGGTTTCGCGTATTCGTTTGCACTTTTCGCTTACTTAATGTGATACGTAAATACATTGGAAAGACGAAAAGCTCTCACGACTTACATGATATCGTAGATGCAGCGTTTATGTTTCCCAAGAAAGGAAGTTTTATTCATATTCACAAAATCATGTGACTTGTTCGGGATTTAAGAAAACTAAAAATTGACGTATACATATTAACGTATTTTTAATGCATTTATTAAAAAAATGGGAAAACAAAAATATTACGTTTTATGGAAATAATATGATTGTAGTTAATTAGTATATATTTAAAATTGCGTCACACATAATTTAAAATTACGTTTTAACACGACAGCTTCACATATATACAAAAAAATGTCTTATTAATTAGAAAAATATGTGTACTTTTAAACTGAATTAATGTTTGTTTAATGATATAAAATTATATAACGTAGATTATAAAATGAAGGCTTGTTACTATTTTTGTTTTTCAAAATTTATAGTGCGTTTTGTGAATAATATAAAAATATGATTACTAAAAGTGATAGCAATAGAGATAGGAAAAGAAAGCAATTGATAAATGATTTCAAATAGGCGAGAAAAATTGAGAAAGACACCCACTATGTGAGTATGTATATATGTACACACAAAGCTAGAAGTACATATCAATATCAAACATGAGTGCTTATACTTTGCTTTCTAGCTGAGAGATAATCATTGAACTGTGAGAACGTTAATTATTTCTTAATTTCTATTTATAATGTTTTAAAAAAAATGCACTTGAATAATGAAACTGTCGCGTTGGGGACCACTATAGACAGATTTAGAACCATATGTGAAAAGAAACATTTTATTCGAGCAAGTGTAAAAAAAGAGACTCTATACAACTGCTGTTGTGTATGCTGGCAACTCAATGATGAGTCATTTTCAAGAAAATACTACTATTGCATAATTCTAAATGAAATGAAGTCATTCTGTGTGAAGACACTAAATCTAAAGAAGTTTTGATGTTCTGAATAACAAAACTCATACCTACATAAAATTATAAATGTGTATAGTATTTCTTCATTATAAAATATTTTGTGTGTCCTTTAATCAAGCTATAGCTTTATCAAAAAAAAAAGTTTTTCTTATTATATTTCAAAGTTTATTTCTTTCTGGTTCATATTTAATTTAGAAAACGTAATTAAATTCATATTATAAATCCAAAACCTGTTATTTATTCCATGTATCCACATTTTTCCTCGTTATTTTAAATATTGTATAAACAGATGAGGGTTGTTTTAACTTTAAGTTCACGTTTTTTGTGCGCCGGCTCGAATGATATTCATTGTTGTTAGGTGAATTCAAATGCTAGTATTTTTTTATTATTTTAAAAATAATTGAGCTTTAAATAATTTGAAAAATAATTAACGGTTTGATTAATACAATAATTTCAGCTGATAATGAATTAATGCTCTTGTAAGACACGAAACCAGTCATGTTTTTTTAAATATGTACCGTGGAACAATTATATAAAACCATGCTATTATTACAATACTGAAGTGACTTTTCATAGAAGATTGACAATATTAATAACATTCTTTTCCTTTGTCTTTGAGTATTATTAAATCATTCTTATTACATTAAATTTATACATATATTTAAAGAAATATTAAGTTTCATAATTAAAAAAAAAACAGCATTTTATACAAGTCACAGGTTGATAAATAACTGTAATTCATATTATAATGATTGATTCATGTAGAATAGTCTTCTGAATGTTTGAATAACGGTTTATTTCGCTTTCTGAACATTTCTATACTGTGTATTGCTTAAACGCATTTAAATGTGTAGGCTTTCATGGGTTTCTCGTTACAAGCTCAGCAGGTGGTAGTTTTCCATTTGGGCTTTTTGGAGGTATAGAAATTAGCAACGGGGTGTCTTCTAACTGCTCCAAAGCCTCCACTACGAATATTATTTCAATAGATTTTCCCCTTCCAGAGTTTTTCCAAGAAATATTACAGCAATATTATTCGAACAATTTATCGCACTTCTTTGAAAATATGTTCGCAGTTTGAGGTGAAGTTAAAAAATAATAAATATATAATACTTCAACGAAAAAGAAAGAAGAAAGACAAAATCTACCATCTGATACTTTGTGAACGGTGTGAATATGTAAAATAATAATGGACCATTTGAATAATATCCGCGTTTTTGCTTTAAGCTTTCTGTATTCTCTGAAAATAAAATAAATCTTGTTATTTTTTATGAAAGTGATACTGAAGTTTTACAGATGTATGATCTTAAACATTTGACTTAAGAATTTTAACAATGATTATTTTGTAGTATAATACTCTTAAAACAAATGTGATAGAAAAGATAAACCTTATTCATGAAACTTGACTTTATTTTGTCCTTCAAATAAATCAGTCAAAGCTCTTAATTGTGAGGATAAAAGTTATTTCAAACATGAATGACCAACGATTTTTATAAATAGCCATTTTATTTATTACTTTAAAAAAACTATCAAGCGATGTATTTTACATATGAATTTTAAAACGGAGCCTATTAATCTTTTTAATAATCTAGATCAGGCATGCCCAAATCTTGGCCCGCGGTTGAAGTTTTTGTGTGGCCATTTTGAGGTTTTCAACTTTTTATACATTTTGCATTTTTTATTGGTAAAATACATAAAAAACCTCCAAATTTATAAATGGAGCTTTTAGACCTACAAACAAATATTGTAATTAAGGCCATGTTCACATAGAATAATATATAAGAATTTGATCAAAAATATATCCTTAAATTTCCAAAATTAAGGCAATTGCGAGATACAATGTGCATTAGTCACCACATATCACTGCGAATCATTTTTCTCAAAGTTAAAAATCGTAAAATCGAAGTGTCAAAACAGGTTGACTGACAAAAATTTAACCAATCTACTGCAATGCGTGACGTCTAGTGAAAAAAAATATAAATATAAAAACATAATGTTAAAGTAATTAAAAAATATATATCTTAATTTTAAGTTTTTTTGTTTATTTTCAATATAAAAAAATCATATTATTATTGAGTTTTATAATATTTATGTGTAGCTCATCAAAGATATGCATTATTTTATTTGACCCACCAAGTGATTTCAGTTGGGCATCCCTGATCTAAGCCATAGGCTCCCAAATTTCTTTGGCCTACCGCCCCCTTTTCAGAAAAAAACCATCGAGTCCTGTTCTTGAAATTATTAATGTAACCTATAGCATAAGCGATAGTCTTCGATTTTAGAAAAATTGCGGCATCGTACTATGAGCGTGAAGGTCTATTCCCGTCAGCTTTATCTTGTAAATAACTTATTAAATGAGGACACTAAGAATCTTCTGCACACTCTATTGAACTTACACGAAAGTTTTGGGAAGTTCTTCCTGAAAAATTCTCGATAGTTCATGTGAAGCAATTCACGTTCATTATACCACTGTATACGTGGTAAAAAGTGTGAAAACCTAGTCGGTAGTGGTGGGTTAAGTAGTTGTCAAATATTACAAACGTTGAATAAGTATTTTTCTTGATTCTGTCGGATTAAGTGCTAGAAGCGAGCTAGCTCGCACAACTTAAAACATAGTTTGCTAGATGCAAGTTTGAGTATTTTGGATGAATTTAAATATGAAAATGCAGAGATATGACTATAATATGATCAATAAAAATGAAGTGACGAAGAAACATCCAAAATATTTTTTTAAGATTTTATTTTTATTTAAAAATTTACAACTTGCCGGGCTCTATGTCAGACATTATGTCTGACATGGAGACATTATGGGATTCCAGGAGTGAGTTTTTTTAATTACGAATGTACAAATGAGTGAATGTTTTTTCATTAATTTTATTAATTATATACAAAACAATTATTTTATAATGTTTAGTAGGTGCATAAATAATAAATACGAATATTTTATTGTTTGGTGTTTGACGCATATATACGTATATTCGTCTTCAAAGCGAATTTTGAGCGGACGCACATACGCGTCCTTACTCCTGGACAGATTAAATGTAAAACTATATATTTGTCCATCTATACAAAAACCTTATTTTTCTGTTTCTTGGTGCATCCTAATGTGTTGATTTGGGTATCCCAATTTGGTAACCACTATTCTAATGAACTTGTATTATACGATAGCTAAACGTAAAAGAAAAATATGTCTTAGGCAATAAATATGTTCTACTAAAAGCGGCCAAGAGAACGTTAACAGGTTAATTTCGTATAACAGTATCAGTAGACCCATGTGTTAGCTATAAATTGAAGTGTTTATTTACGAATATAGTCGAAACTGTAGACTCTTTGGACGAGTAATGCTTATTTGAATCTGTCGTCGAATTAAGTGCAGATGTTAGAGTTAATATATTGCATTTATAAATAAGAACCGAATAGACTAGTCACTAGAATAACAACCAAAGGAAAGTTTAATACAAACCGAGATTATTTTTGTTGTTATTTATATAATAACAAATATTTTAAAGAAAAATAGTATCTACAGCATATTAAAAATAAATTTAAAGGTTTTTTTGTAGCTTCTGTAGTATTTTTTTTTGTTTTTCTCGTGTTATTATATATATTGTCTATATGCTCTATTTAAAAATTAAAAATACGTTAAAATAAGAAAAACACTATAGTAAAAAAAATGTAAGCCCAGAATGTAAAAATATATAAAAAACTTGTAAACGTATGTTAAGATTGTTAAAAAATTTAATGTTATTGAATATTGAAATAATATGAATATTTTTTAAAATTATATCTGTTTTAAAACAAAGCATATGGATCTTCATAGTGTGATGAATATTTTGACAATTTTTTTACGAGTAACAATTGTAAGTTATTAGCTCAATCAATTTGGTCCATTTTCTAGTTTTAAGCGCATATGAAAAGAACCTAAAAATTGTTGCCTCTGTAGATGAGTAAATGGCGTATCTAACTAATAAGCTGATAAGCATTATATAAATCCTGTAGCTGGAAAAAATGTGCAAGTTTTTTCATGAGATTTTAAATCCAGAACATTGCAAAAATTGGTTGAGATAGTAACTGACAATACTTTTAATACCCATAAAACTTTTTTGTGGCAGTTTTTTCACTATGTAAATGTATATCCTCTATTTCGGAGCAAATATGTTTGAAAATATAGTATAAATAGCTTATAAATACCGCAAAATGATAATTAGGTAGCAAATAATTTTACACGTATAGTTTAGAAAATGTAATATTTCTTGAGTTTTAACAATTTTAAACTAGTTGATAATAAAATATAAATTTCAATATATGAATATTATAAAAAGTAAGTTATAGGTTCATACATACGTTATATTCAGAAATGTAAAAGTGAAATGTTTGACTCAAGTGATATACAATAAATGACTATTCTTAGAATAATGTTTGCTATATGATTATAATACAAATTTTCCAGTATTTTCAAACATATATATATATATTATATAAAACGAAAAAGAAAGTTTACTGAGCCCGAAAGAAAGTAATCAGTAGAAATATTGTATACAACGAAGAATGATATTATAAAATACCTTTTAAAAATAACTCACATAGATTTGAAAAAAAATACTGGAATCTATTTGTATTGAATATATTGATAAAAAAATAAAATGATAAAAACTTGTAATACCAAAAATAATGAATGTATTTGAAGGCTTTATTGAAATATTTTTTTGAGTTCATTTTTATGTAATGTATTCTTAATATTATCTTCTTGTAGAATATATTTAAATATTTTCCTAATAAGAACAAAATAATGACAATGACTATGACTCAATATATGAATTATTTTAATTTCAAAGTAAAGTCGTTTATAATACAATTTATTAAAATAAATAAAACGTATCAGAATCATATAATATTTTTTTTATTCATGAGTAGGTAATCAATATTTTCGGAATACATTTTTTTCAAATTACAAAAATAAGACACAAAAATATTATATTAAAAAAGTTGTGTAAATTATAAACGTAAAAATGTTATATCACAAATAGGTAAATATATTTTTTTATACGAAAAAATTATACTGTGTAAAATAATATAATAATGAAACGTAAAATATTAACAATGTTTGCGCAGTTAAGATTGTATAATTGTTAAATAGACTATTCTCTAGACACTATATTATTTCATTAGTACGTATTCAAATATGTTCGACTATATGACAAAATGACAGACATGTATTATTTCATATTCAAAATATTGTTTTAATTTTATATATATACTATATAAAATTGAAAAAGCATAGTTAAATAAATATAATTTATCACATAAACACTTTTTCGTTTTTAGTCTGAACAAAGCTGCATCGAATATTCATTAGAAAAATAGTTTCTTTCGGCCAAATTTTTATGCCACTTTCATCACGCCTTTTTAGTTTCACAGAGCAATTTCTTTGTTTATGGCGCCAAGTGAATTTAAATGTGATGAATAATTTAAAATCTCTTTTTACCACCTACAAATTAAATAGAGAAAAAATTGCAACTGAAATTAAATTTCAAGTGAATAATTGACAAAGTATTTAATTTAATATTATCATTTAAGACATACATAATTGCTGAATATATAAATATAATATAAGTCTATCAATGACATAAATACAATCGTTAATAAAATAGAACACGCTTTTTAAATTAATTTTTATTCATATCCACTACAAAATGAAGGATATGGATCTTCACAATGTGATTGTTTTTTACGAGTAATAATTCGAATAAATAAAGTCAAACAACGCTATCTATAAAAGTGCAACTTTACAGAAGAGTCAAAAAACGTTTTTCTATTTTATTGGAAATCAACAAAGGAGATGTTTATATAAAACCTAATGTTAAAATGTTATATAATTTGTCATTGTTTGATAATTTTATTTTTCATGTGACAAGAATGCTTACTTTACTTTAAATTTATGTAATTAGCGTTAAAATTTACAAATGACTTAAAAAGAAACTAGAAAATATTGGCATATCGTTGTTTGACAATTATGTAGCCAAGAACGACAACATTAGCACAAATAAAAAAAAGCATTTTTATTGATAAGGTTGTTTGACTTTAAGCCGTCGAATTGTCAGTTTGGTGCGATATCTATTCACCTAAATTTGTATGTACAAATCACTAATTTTGTAAACTATTGATAGAATTTCATTAAAATATACTTTCTAGTCAAGTACTCATTAATTAAGTGAAACATTTTATTGTTAATACTTTATTTAATAAAGATATTAAGAAATATATATATATTTAAAAAAATTACCGTACCGCACATTTTAATGAAATTTGATTTCAATTTCAACGTAATATACAATGTGTAGATATAAAATTTTCAAATAATTTTGAGATAAGTTTTACTGTATTAAACGTAAATGGTTAAAATTAATAATTGTTCATCAAAAGACGGCATGAAATCGACACATTCAATGGGATCCCATTTGGAAACGAGCCAGTGGGAATTTAATATTTATTCATCCATTATTGCTTAGGCCAGGGGTCTTTAACTAATATTATTACGATAAACTTAAGGTTAATCAAATAGGGGTTTTGCCATATAAAGGTAAATTTGATTATATTACAAGATGCTTGTTGATATTTGGCGAAATTTGAAACGATTGTTTCATGGTGCTAAGTTTAATAATGATGTTAATTGATTTCTTAGAAACATTATATACAATCATAATAATTGTAGCTTTAATTATAAAATAAACGTGAATCATATTATGTATCGATTCTGTTTCGACAAAAGGGCTTAACCTTTAATTTTTTAAAGGTGCTTTCATTTGAAAACCACGATGTAAACAACTAAATATACGTTCTGTCAAAAGGAATTAAGCCAAAAATGGTGAAATTCAGCTCTAGATTTTGAAAATATAATAGCCAACAAAGTTTGTGAGGAAAATTTTTTATTTTTTTTATAACTTACGTTTTGAAATTATTTATAAATGTAGAACTTGCCGTCTCTATTCTACTAATGTACATAATTACCAAGCGCAATTCATTTAAAGTCATTTCTTTTAAATTTAGACATCCCTATGCTTATTCGGTATACATGGTAATATGCTCTCAAAGCGCGAATAATATATATTGATTTAATTACTATGTAATGCGTTCCCAATATAAAGTGAGTCTACGACACTCCCCTTTTTTAAGAACGGAATGCACAAACGTTCATCTGTATTACAAAAAGTATTGACGTAAAAATGAACAAAAAACCAAGTTTTTAGATTTGGTTTATACCTTGGAGTTTGAAGCTCTAGAATTATTTATCATATAACATTAAAAGATTAGTGGAAAGTATTATAACGGATGAAACTGGTCTCGAGTATGTAAAAAAGAATAAAAATGTTATTATTCTATTATAATAAAATAGCTTTTGACCAAAGATTGAACGTATAGAAAATTAATTAATATACTACGATATAAAAAAGGAATATATAATTAGACTTTAAACATTTATAACAAATTATATTTAAAGCTTGGCAGAACGTTTTGCATAATACGATTTTAAAGTGTCAGTTACTTTAAAACGATATTAAAAATAGATCAACAGTATGTTATTGTTTGATATTGTAATTATACTTTACAATAAAAACATGTCTATATTAAATACGTGGCGATAATTTTAGTTTTATTTCGAAACATACAAATATACATATAAAAAATGCATACAAGGAAACGACAAAACTAACGTGGGAAAATGCACAGCAGTGTATGTATTTTCAAAATGATATTTTAATCTATGAGATAAGAAATTTTCGGATGAGGGTTGACATGTCGTATGAAAAGACGTAAAGAGTTTCGTACCATTTAAATACCAAATATACTGTAAATAACATGACTCAGTCATATAATAATAATTCTTGTATTCGTATGTATATGCCGTTTATAATATGCAACCAAATATTAATATTGAAAGTCTGTAATACTAATTGTGTACTATTCATTGGCCTATCAAAGACAGAAAATTGAAATCTGACGTATACAAAATGGTCGTAAATTTAGGAAAGAAATTAATATTAAAAACTTTTAAAAATAGTATTTGTATATGGCAGTAAAATCATTAATCATTATAAAAAGCAAAAACAAAAAAGAATTTTAAAATTCAAAACATAAGAGAAATAAATTATCATATTCTTAATTACTCTTCAAAGACACCAGCAAAAACAAAATAAAAGCACCATTGTGATAGTAAAATTTAAAGTTCTCGAACTTATTTATGATCACTGGAGTTAATTAAAGTGTTTTGTCAGTAATAAAATAAATATTTTTTTATAGAAAATAATACAAGAAATCAAGTTCAGATATGGATATATCACCACAGAACAAAAAGCTTCGTATGGTAAAAGTATACTGTTGTATTTTTATTATATCAAACAATGGTAGCGCGTATATTTTTTTGTCAATTCATTCAATTTCGCTAACGAAAAAAGATTTTCCCCTAGGTTGAATCGCTTGATTGTAACTACTTTATTCTTGTCATGGAAAACTGTAACTTTGAAGAATAAAAATACTTTTTATTTATGAACGTAAGGAAACGAAATGTTTATTTCATTTGCAATTGTCATAAAAACAAATCAAAATTGTACTGTTCAATTTACGTCATTTTAACGGTGTTGCTGATACCGTATTCTCTATATTGACAAAAGTAATACTTTTTATCACAAATAAATAATGCATTTTTTATAAGCACATAATTTATGACAGACATTTTAGATTAGGAGTTGTAATTACATACGAGTATATATATATTCTTAAACCACGTCTCGTTCCTTAGGCAGAGCATATGGACACCACGTGTTGTTTCTTTGAGTCATTGTTGCTAGCCAGTTTTCTTGCATTCTTCCACGTAATGCTGGTATCTCATAATTTCGCCAAATACATCATGTGAATAGTATTCAGAGGCCTTCCGGGCAACAGAACACGTTTAGCTTGAAAAAAAAGGCATGTTTGGTTGAAATAGAATACAGACATTCTCAGTACATGGTCATGTTAAGTCCAACGTCTTATCTTCACGTTTGATATAAAAAGAAGATGTATGTATGTACAACAGCATTTCCAAAATTCATTGCAAATATTTGTTTCCGAAGCTTATTTTGAAATTTAGTAAGGTGGTATATATTTACAACATCAACATGTAGGCTCTGAAATGACCACAGTTGGTTTTGTCTGAGTGATGGTAAGTATTTCCATAAAACTATAGTAAATTTCAACTGTTACATCTAAAATAGGAAAGTCAACATATTATACCTTCAAACGGCAATTTTCGTCAATTTTTTTTTAAATAAACGCAAATAAAATTTAAAAAAAAATGAAAAACTGTTTAAATATATATATATATATATTTTTTTTGTATAAAACTAAAAAGAAAAAAATTACATTCGTAATATTAAAATGTATCATAATGAACTGCATAAAAAGACGCCATATAAATATTCTAATTAAAAAATATGTAAATTTACACGAATAAAGAAAATTTATGAATTCTTAACTCTTTGACTAATGAAAATTTTCCATTATAAAAAACAAATAACTATGTACAAACTTTATGCGCTATTGCACAGATGTTAATGATATTTTACAAGAAAATTTAGAATTTAAAGAGTATTAACGATAATATTTACGAGTTCAACACAGAGTAAATTTAATATTGCAAAGAAACAAGTAATAATGTTTAAGAATTCCTTGAAGGTAAACCCATTCTATCCCGGTAGAATTGAAACGGTCATATTTCATAAAACCTTTCAAAACTTGCAATAGAACCCGACGGGATGGTGCAAGGGGAAAATAGGGTAGATGAGACTGGTAATCGAGTGGCGACGCTCGAGATATCGACGCTTCTCGACGGGCGCCGACTGCCTTGATCGACTTATTTTCTTAACTACTGTATGCACATTTCCCCTTTGGTTTACACTATTACTTTTAATTTGTCTTTAATCCAATATATTAATTGATAGATTATTAAGAAAACTAAGGTAGTTTTGTATTTTGTTTTAATGTATCTAAAGATAAAATGAAATTGATTTTTTTAATTATTGAAATATAAGTCTACAAACATTATTGCAACGATTTACTATCAATAGTCACAAATATCTAATTAATTAATAACAACTATTTAGAAAGAGAGTTTTTTAATTTATATCACTTTTAGTAAATATAATTTTTTACTATCTTGAAGTAATCTAGATGAAGACAGGCAACGTTATAACAACACAATAATGTTTTTTTCGTAGATTTTTAGGTTAACATACGACGAATTATTCTATAGCCTATTAATAATCATTTAAATACTCTTAACGTAGTATTAAATATGTTAAATATGAGAACGCTCTCGTAGATGAGTGGATATTGCATCCAACTCACGAGCCAAAGATCCAGAGTTCGAATCTTATAGCTGGAAAATATTGTACAGATTTTTAAGGTGGATTTAAAATGGACATAAACGAAAATAGTCGAGCTAATAATTGACAATTATTACAAGTAAAAATATTTAAAAAACTGTCAAAATAATATTTCCATTTTGTAGATCAATATGCTTTGTTTTGAAGCAGAAATGGTTAAAAATATGATAACATTATCGAAATAATAGAGGTCACGTAATTTTTTCTTAATAGTTAAAGATATACTGTCCAGCAAAGTTAACTTTTGTTAGTTGTCGTTGAAATAACAGTTCAAGTATACGTTCGTATCTGTTTTAATCGTGTTCCCAAACCATTTAGTAGACCAATTGATATTCCTAATAAAATAATTGCTACTTTTCTAATGTTGATAATTACGTTGTAAAGTATCCCATATGTATCCAGTAATTTTCGAGTAATGGTAGAAGCGAGGTGTCAAAAGTGAAGATAAAACCCACGTCGTAAGAATGCCCAAATTGTATCTCAAACCAACCAGATTACATGGCTTAGGAAAAGGTTGAATACCATCTGCATGTCGTCTTTGGCGGAGTTTTAAAATGATGGCATGAGATGGGAAAATACAACAAAACTAAGAAATGATATGGTCTTATTGAATTGATATATGATACTTATATTCTTCAACTAAAAAGTGTGCTACGATTAAAATAAGTTTTGATTTTTATTACTGTTGTATTAGAATTTGGATGCAGAGTTATTGTAAAATATCTGAATGGTGAATTGTTTGAAAGTTGTACCGGAAAATAGCATATAATAAATACGTTGTGCAAAAGAAAATCAAGGCGACTGGGGACTAGAGGAAAGAGGTTGGATCACACTTTGCATCGTATTAAAGGGGTGATTTGGAATGCTTCTTTACAACTGCGTTATCTTAAATGATTTTAGCAAAGTGTCATTGGGATCTTGAATTATATTCAAGATAAGCTTTGGAATTGTATTATGTCGTTCAGTAAAAATAACGAACAAGCTTTAAAGCTCTCATATAGTTCACGATCCTGCGCCATACTTGTTCTGTAAATCATTAGATAGTTTACGAAACATAGAAAAGTATTGTAAAAATTTAATAAAGATATATGTTAAATATTGAATTGGATATTTAATTATAAAAGTAATGTAATAGAAGTAAAAAAATAAACGCGTTTAAAGTAAAAGTTCCCAAGTTATGTTCCGTGGTCCAGATACAATTTGTAAGATAATTTTTTCAACTTTTTGCCGCTTTAAATTAATGCATATATCAGAAATAAACATAATTCTAATATTTAATAATAAATTTCATTTAAAAATAATTTACGATAGACGTACAGCTCCTCATAGTTGTAAAATTCTAAAATAAACCGAAAATATTTTTCCTTCTTCTTCTTAAGACATGTCACGCTCCTAATCCCAAGCATATGGATACCACATAATGCCTCTATAAATCTCTATCACCGACCAGTCTTCTTGCATCCTTTTATACCATGCTGGCATCACGCAATTTTGCTGAATACATCCTGCGGCGTTCAGCGGTCTTCCGGGATGACGGAATCCGGTTGGCTTGAAGAAGAGCCATGCTTGATTGAGGTGCAATTCAGGCATTCTCAGCATATGACCAAGTCAAGTCCAATGACTCAGCTTCACTTTGAATGTAATTATAGGCTGCATGGTCCGTTCGCTTATCATCTCATTTTACGTATAGTCATATATACCATTGCGCTCCCAAAATTACCTGCAAACATCTGATTTTGAAGATTGCAAAATATTTGAGAAGGTATTAAAATATAATAATTTTAAAATAATAAAAATAAATAGTAAATATATTTTATTCAATGTCCGGCGTAGTAATGTTAATGACACAGTTGCTAATATGAATTAACACTAAATATATTTTTTAAATAAAAATAAAGACCGGTTTTGTTTGACACTAAATTTATAAATGAAAGTTCTTAGTTGAAAATCAGTTAAAAATGTCATAACCGATTAAATGAACCTTGATTTTTAAACGTTTTTGTTGTTTAAAATAATGAAAATAATTTGGTTATTATTTCAGTACAAGGTTTAATACGCGTATTGTGATTATACATAGTCCTAGTAGATGAGTGGATAGTGCATCCAACTTACAAGTCGAGAGTTAAGAGTTCGAATCGAATCGAATTTCATCCTGGTTCCCAAACTGATTGAATTAACAACTGACAATTATTACTAAAAAAACAGTCAAAACATTTTTCTTCTTGGCGAGATTTATATGCTTTCTTTTGTAGTGGATTTGGTTGAAATAAAATAAAAATAAGTGTTATTTGTAATAGTTTTGTTGAAAAAACATTTTCCTAACATATTCTTTGAACTTTGTAATTAAAAATATGGTAAAAAGTTAAAAATATAAAATGATATTTAATATTACATATAAGTACTTGTATTGTAGATTTTTCAAATACAAAAGCGAAGAAAACGTTTGTAGTTGATATGTTTTGCTTTCTATCCAGCCATAAAATAAATTGAACAGTACACTTGTATTTAAAAATGAGAAAAAACATATTTATATGAAATCCCTAGCCAATTCTCTTCCTAATTAAAATATAACCTTTCAGGGATTTCCCGGAAGCCGATAGATGCTAATCTCATAAGCCGGCAATATAGGGTTATCTTTATGACGCAAAGTATGAAGAACTTTTATATTGATACTAATATCCTGGGAATTTTGCTGGGAAATGGGAAATCCGTTTTGGTGACACTGCCTTCCGGATCGTCCCAGCGCCTGCATACTTCCGGCAAAAGTACGGCACTGGATCAAACGATAAATAATCGATCGGGGCTCTTTCTTCCTTTATATAAAGCATTCAAGAATATTTTGCATATTTTGTTAGTCACAAAAATAAATACTTTGATAACAAGGGAGGCTGAATGAAGCAGGTGCGGATTGGAATGATTTACAATATACAAGTAACCCAGTTGGCATTAAAAAGATGATACTTTATTTGAATTATTTTCAGTTAACAGCGTATTTTTGAAAATAGAGATACTATTTAATGAAAGTGAAATTTTAAAATAAATAATTTGTGCGAATATTATAATCGGAATTCGATAGTAATTGAAATGAGATTATTATTATTAGATTTAAATAACAAAACTATTTCAAAGTATAGGTAAGATTTTTTCAAGGTACTAGCAAATATGTAATTATTAAAACTTCTTATTTTTTGTCAAAATTAAATAACTTATTGTTCTTATGTGATATTTTTTTAACATTATTTGTGGATTTTTGAGATGCTAGCATGACATCGGAAGTCAACATGACAAGAAGTCTAGGTAATGATTTGTTCTTACGGAGGTGACATATGGTGTTTATATTCTTCGGATTGTAAATACCTTCTAATAGATTAGTATTTATAAAAATAAATATATCTTTAGTGCCTATTTTTTCCTAAACCACGTCACGTTTTTTCAACTTTCAAGTTTAGTCAAGTTTTTTTATATCCTCCAATATTATGACGGCATCCCAAACTTTTGCAAAATAAATTATGTGAATGGTATTTAACGGTCTCTCAAAACAATGGAATCAGATTGGCTCAAAGAAGAGGAATATTTGCCTAAGATACAATCGGTGTACGCCGCAGGTATATTTTTTAGAAGGTTAGTATGCGTTAACATTGAGACTTCGTAATTTACCACGATTCTCTACCATAAAACAGTATCGTAAGTATGCAAGCATTGTATTAGAGTTATTTGTTTTTGATCAAACACAATTGTGAGTCCCAGATATTTCACATATAGTTGAGAGTTGAAAGATTTCAGAAAGTCCTATCTCCCGTGATGTGCATTTATATATACAATACAATATTTAAAGCTATTGATGGTCTTAATATTCTATGTTTTGCTTATAATGTGGTAATCTGGATTGTTTTCTCAAACTGATTTATAAAGTTTTATCAATTGTTCGATTTATTAGTCAAAATTATTGTGTAATTAAATGTATCTTAAATTTATATTTTCATTAAGACTATATTTTTAGAGTTTTTTCATAAATCAGTTTTGTTTTGAAATCGAATTTTGCAACGCGGGTGCAGTCAAAATGATAATTTGGCCAGGGTTGTATGAGCAGACATATTTTATTATGTCAGATCCAGTCGTTGGATTACAGCGATTAATTTTTTCTTTGGAATTGACATCACGATCAATTAATTACATGAAAAGAAAGTGCATGTGCAAGCTCATTTATCAGGCTATGAAAGTAATCTTTTGCAGCAACGTGTTTCATATATTATTTTCAACTTGTAGTAAACATAAAAAAAATATAGAACAACCTACCATTATAAATAAATAAATAAAAATAATAAACCCAATTAACAGCTCAATTATGACAAAAAAATTAGTATAGTGGTAGTCATTTATCTATGCGGTGCTGTTTATGTATGTGAGTGTTCATCTATATGTAGTTTTAATTTGTTTTAGTTTTGTACTTGTCTGTAGTTTTCAACACGCACACATACATACTGTGCATATACGACAAAAAAACGAAGAAATACATATACAGAACCGCACAGATAAATGAATACCACTATAGGTGTATACATGGAATTTTCAAAAAAAAAACGGAAAATATTGTGTTTTATTAGAAATATTGTGAAGTATACTATTTAGTTTTGATTTTCCACAATAACGCTTCTTAAATTGTATTCAATATTTAATCACTAAAATAGTTTAATTATGATGAATTTTCTCTACAGTCAATTTTTAGTGGAAAGCCATTACATTAAAATAATAACTCAGTCTTTATAGATATATATTTATTTAAATTTTGTTTCGTTTATTACAACATTTTCAGCTGATTAATTCATCTCAATTATAGTCTTGATGCTATATAAAAGTAAATATATATAAAAATGTATAATTTTACCGATACAAGTAATTCAGTAGTCGAAAATACCGTCTTAAGATTGAAAAGTAATTGCTAATTTAACTTATTATAAAAAAGCATCTATAAATAGTTTTAACGATGCACTCTTGTTTTAATTATTTCATATTTGCTCTGAGATTGAGCATA